>JABUQX010120097.1:12500-24350 GCA_015478945.1 Trachelipus rathkii | reverse complement strand
CAATAATAATTGAATGAATAAATTAACGAAATATATATATATACCCATTGTATGAAATTTGAACTCATGGCATCATTAATTAAATATTTTCAAGTATTATCATTTCTCATGTTGTGGGCCATTTATACTATCATTAAATATCCTTAAAGAGACTAGAGGGTTTCTACATGTATTTTGATGGATATTTACATGTACCTTTAATAGGGGGTATTTATGGACTATATAAAGGATTTCTTTTTGTGGATTATGGAGATGTATTTATGGGGTATGACGTCTTTTATTGTCCATTAACATTTTAAAATACAATTTCGATACAATGTTAAAAACATATAATATATCATTGTACATATAGTCACTAAAATGTTGCGATCCTACATGGTATAGATTAATTAATTATGAAATAAACTTTGAACCATTAATTCTTAAACAATTGAAAATATTGTGAAATATATTGAGGGGAAGTTCATTTGTTTTGCTTGGCGACTATGTAACAATTCCCAAAATTGACCGACTCGTCATGTACTCCAGGATGAAAGACTAGAAATTTATATAATTATATATTAATGAGTCTCTCGAGGATATTTAGCTTTAGACTTTTTGACTTTATTAAATTAGCCAACTTTCGCTTATTATTATTATTATTATTATTAAATTATTATTAAAATTTAATATATTATGAAGAATTATTATTATTATTATGACTTATTATTATTTAATTATTATATTAATTAGTATTTTAAATTGTAAATAATTAATGAGTAAAATGTCTTTAAATTATTATTTGAATGTGTCATTAGAAGGGTTTTTAACAAGGGTTTTTAAAAGGGGTATTTAAATTATTTAATTATTAGATTATTATTGATATTAGTATATTATATATATTTAATATAATGATTATATTAATAATGTATTATTATTATTATTATTATGAGATTTAATTATAATTGAATATTAATTAATTATTTTAAATTATTCATTTATTATTATTATTATTATTAATTATTATTATTTATTAATATTAATTAGATGATATTATTATTATTGAATATATATATTATTGAATTATTAATTAATAGTAATTATTAATAGTAATTATAGATTTAAATTTATATGTTATAAATATTATAATATATATTATAATTTAATTATTATTATTATTTAATGATAAATTAATTATTATATATATATGATAGTTTAATAAAAATTAACTCTATTATTATTATTGTAATGAATGATGAACCATTCGATGAATGATAAGGTTACCATAATATAATATATTTAAATAGTATATATATCCTAAACCAATAAATTTAAGTAACAAATACCAAATTTCCTGCAATGGAATTAAGTCTCGTACTGTTCAGTCACTCCAAAAAAGGCAATTTTAGAAGATACGACAATAATAAACATATAATATATATCTACTCATTAACAGCTAAAGTCCTTTGAAAAATAAATAATATACAGTAATATACGATTCACGTTGTAATGCAATGGGAGCTAAAAATAAATGGATAAATCTAGTTAAACTGATCACGAACGAGATAAGACCAAACGTGAAAGACGTGTATGCGAAGCGGAAACAGGGTAAAGGACAAAATAATACTTCAGCTGCAAGAAACTTGTTAAGCTGGAGTTGTGTAGATTAGTTCAATTTTTTTGTCTACAAGATATATATATTATATAATGGGATATGAAGTAACGTTGATCTCGTGATTTGGAGTCTATGGCTAACTCGTAAGTTGTGTGAGGTTGAATCTATAGGAGAGATTTTAAGAGTGTCGTGGGCGATCGAGAATCTCAAAACACTTATATGCTATTTCAGGGATATAAAATCCCCGTGAGGGTAAATTATGGTCATGAGGTTAAGGCTGGGTGTGCGCGTCCGGCTAGCATCATAGATACGATAATAGTCATAAGTAAATCAACTGCAGCTACTATAGCGAGCGGCAGCTACTAAGATATATTAATAGATAAGTATATATATTAATAATAGTTAATAGATATGAAATATATATATGATAGTATATATAATTATATAGATATATATGATGTAATATATATAATATATAGTTAATATGTCAAATTTTGAGAGTAAACTGAACTTTAATGAATAATTTGAGTTAATGTTATTGGATTAGAAAAGTATAGATTCAGTTTAAATCCAGTTCAAGGTCAAGTAGAGAGTAAGTTATTAAATAGATAATATAAAGAGTATAGTGAAGAATATATAATAGATATATAGAGTAATATTAGATAGATAGAGATATTAAGTAGGGACAAATAGCGGTACTATGCGTCTCCTAGGGTGTAAATAATGTGATGTAGTAGGGTGATAAAAAAATATAATGATATTATAAATATAACTCAGTGAGGTATAATGTTGGGTGAGGGGTATACAGTGATCGAGTAAACTAGAAATAATACTAAATGAGCTGTGCAGTATAGTGAGTGTGCATAATAGTATATAGGCCAGGGTAGGTCGTGGGAGTAGTAACATAGTAGCCGTAATAAGTGAAATATATAATATAGTAATAGATAATAATAGTTAAATAATAATATATAAAAGGTCATCTCAAAAGAGTATGAGTAGGTGATATAGGAGGTATGAAGGGGAGTCATAATCAGGCCGAGGTAGGGATACTAAAAGGATAAACTCTGGAAATATGACAATAAGTGAGCTAGGTATGACGTAATATGACATACTCATTAGGAATGCAGGAACGGGGGGGGAACGTACGTGTATAATGATGAAAAATAAAAAATAATACGCGAAATAGGATAAGTATAAAATACAAAGATATATATATATATAATAAAGAAATATATTATTAAAATACATAGAAAGATTGTATTATTAATATTAATATACCTTATATTATATAATATATATATATATTATGTGTGTGTGTGTGTGTTGTTGTGTGTGGTGTGTGTTGTGTGTGTGTGTGTGTGTGTGGTAGATGTTAGTGATTTTGGTGTTAGGTAGTGTGATAAAGATATATATGTAGTGTGTGTGTGTGTATAGCTTAAATGTATCTAAAATAGTTATTAAATTAAAATTTGTAGTTCAGTTCAATATGTTAATCAATCTAGATGGATATCCTGGAATTCTTGAATAGGTCGAATGCGATATTATATAAAATTCTTTGAATTATCTACAATAATGCAATTATTAAGATTGGAGTAAAAATTATCTGAATACAATTTGGGAGCTAATATATACTGTTGAAATTTTTAGTTTAGTTGATCATGTTTGCGAAATATCATTTGAGAGTAATGACCGTCGATCTGAGAGTTTATTTGATCTGATTAAGGTTGAGAGTTAAATTTAACTAAAATTTAAATTCAGCTGTGCTCAATTTGAGAGTTATCTGAAACTACGACAGTAGCAGTAATTAATCTGACACTTTAATATAAAACTCAAAAAAGTTTTGAATTTAACGATCAGTGGAGATGCAAAACAATGTGGTAGAGCATAAAATACGATTAAGAGATATATAGTGAGATGCAAATTTGAAGAATAAATAAGCTCAAAAAATTTGAAGATTCATGATAACATTGAAACAGTAAAGATTAAAAAATCAGAACTGTGATCGAAGATAAGAATTGCAATTCGAAACTAAGGGGAATTAACTGCATGAATTTGAGTAGGATTTCAAAATATGCAACCACTAATTTGATGAGAACTAATCTTCGAGCATGCACCAATAAATTGGTACCCTATTTAGAGACTAGATGGTACGCCTCAAAAATTGAGTTCAGTAATATATATAGATAGTTTAATCTAATAAACAAATGTGGGAGATCATCTAATATACATACAAGAAAATAATTTGATGGATTAAATTATACGTAAATACTTTGAGTTTAAAGTGTATCAAGATATATTAACAATCAAATTATATATTAGGTATTTAATATTAGCATAATAGAATCTAGTGTCGAGGATTCCTAAAAAGCAATGACCAATTTGGAGAACTTAATCATGATTAAATCATGGCTATTAATAGTTTAATTATTAAATCAAATTTTAAGTTTCAAGTTCATCAAGATCTCAGCATAATCAAACTATAAGTGTGAGTTACTTGATGCTCAAAATTTATAGAGCTAAAACTAGGAAGTAAAAAATTATAGTCTTATGTTTGGATATAGATAATATTATCATAGCATGATCGAATTATGATGAAACGATATCTTAGAGAGCATATTGATGAATATGGAGCTTAAATATACATCATAATAATATTATTAGATTAGTTTACAAGGATGGTAGCTCAGTTTCACACATATAATCAAGTTAAGAGTTATACTTAAGAACGTCGAATTTTATCTAACATTCGAATTGAAAATTAATAAGTTCAAATTAATTATGAGTGTAGCATCTGAGTTCAATTGTTATAGATTATAGATAAGTAGCTATGGTACGTTTTGGAGACCATACGTTTTCTGAGTATTAATATTAGGCATTAATAAGTTGGAGAGCGCTTAACCGACCTCGTACTTGTAGTAGTTATGGTTAGTATTAACGAAATGACGAGAATAGATAAGGATTGTTTGTTGAGCGATTTATTTTACTATTGTGGTAACGTGAATGTTATTAGTGGGATAAACTTAATAGAAATATTGAGTAGGACATAAAAAGAGTATCAGAAAGATAACAATAGAGTGTAGGTAGACTTAAGTATTGTAAGGACTATCGACTTACGCATTAATACACAAAGAGCAGTTGTAAGAAATGAGTGAGATGTAAGTAATGAGAGAAGGATTAAGTATGAGAGAATGAATGAAGTGATGATAGGTTAAGATAGTAGGGATAGATAAGATAGTGTATAAGTATATAGAAGAATGGACTAGCGTATAAGTAATAAATGAGTTAATAGATGTATAGATGAGAGGTAGATATAGTTATAGGTAGGAGAGATATGTATAATGATTAATAAAGGTAAGTGATGTAGTAATGTATATTAGTATGTAAGAGAGGATTAGATAGATGATGAGGGGGAGTAGTATAGAGATGTGATAGTATGAATGAAGATTAAGTAGAGTAGGAGTAAGTTATATAGGATAGGAGTAGTAAGAGATGATAAGTATGTCATATTTAATATGATGATGAATATTATTACGAAGGTAGAATTATGTATAAGGAGGAGATGATTAAAGCCTAGCGACTGGTCTCCTCCAGTGAAAATGTAATAGAGTGAAGACCGGAAGATACAAGGTGACATACAATGAGAACGACGGTGAGGTCAGGGCGTCAGAGGTGGGAAGAATAAATAGAATGGAAATGAAAGAGTAATAAGGGCGATACTAGACAGTAGGTGCAGCTATCAATGTAGTAATAAGAAAACGATAGATAATAGTAGCATAGTGAGTGAAACAAAAGTAAGGTAGTGAACTATGTGCCATGGTAACAGGTTACCATCTGAAAACATAGTGAAACAAAGGATGAACCTAATAGGGTCACGTAGAACGTAGTGCCATGACGAGAGCCGAGGGATCAAAATGGAAACACAAGGGAGGTGAGCTAATGCGGGCATATTACGGGTAAATAAACAAAATGATGAAACCAATAAGGTCCCGAACTATGTGCAACGAGTACTGTGAAAACAAAAGAGGAGACCATGGGGGCCTGACAGTGCGGGGAAGTCCGCAAATGGTGGGTAAACTGGGAGGGGCTCGGCGTGTGAAGAAACTGCGATCGGGGAGAGATAAAAATGGGAACAGTGGGTAGAGAAGTCAAGCTGCGTAGTGAGGCAGCAAGAGAGCCAAGCGGAGTCAGGTGGCATCGCCATACCAAACAAGCAGCTATATGACAAGAAGAATAAATCAGAAATAAGAAATCCTGATCGGAAATAAGGTACAAATTAAAATATAATAGGAAGGTATGGAAGTAATTAAAGTGGAAGCATTAATGTGAATAATAATAATTGTATATAAAATACAAACACTATAATTACCTAAATTAATAGAACGATAGTGTGTGTGAGAATAGATGTATGAGATATTCTGAACCTATAAACGAATTGGCAAGCAAATCAGGACTAAAAGCGAGAATCATATGATAAATTAGGTGACTAAACATCAAACTAAGCTAGCCAACATGGCTGTAACGTGAGCACACTAACTGATAATACTAGAAGCGTAACAAACTAGCCTAATGTACCATTGATTACACCCTAACATAAATGTGTAACATATAAACCAATATATCAACTATACTAAAGATGGTTTGATCTAAAACTAGGAACAAGAGCCTAATCGTAACTAACTAACTAACTACTAACTAACTAATAAACATTAAGCAATAACGTAACTAAGCTACCTCAAATAAACTAGCTGATCGTAACACTAACTAACTAGCTTCTAAACCTACACTAAACTTAACATAGAGCACTAGATCTAAGTAACTAAGCTAAGCTGAGCGTTAAACTAACATAACTAGGAGTAACTAAAGCATAACATAAACATAAACTAGCTAGTTCTGGACGTAACTAAGCTAAACTAGCTACTAACTAACTAAACTAACTAAATGAAAGGCAAACCTAAATCTAAACGTACTAAACTAACTAGATCATTTACTGAAAGCTAACTAAACTTATACTGAACTAACTAACATACTAACTAAAGGACTATTACTAAAGACTTGGAATTCTTATTTTCAACATTAACTAACTAACTAATAGAGACATGAGCGTATCTAAAACTAAACTAACTAAACGTAACTATATGCTAAAGTAAACTGAACAGTTAACATAGACTCAACATTGATCGAAAATCTAGATAACTAACTAGACTATAAAACTAGAACATTAACTGTAACTAGACTAACTAATAAGAAGGATGAAGATAAATTAGAATTGATATAAAAGGAAAGCAAGTTAGTAGATAAAAAATAAAATTTAGTAATTATCACAAACGATTAAGACAGACTTTAAGAAAAGCGCTCTTTCGTGAAATGAAATTTTCAACGTGAAGTTGTTTACTCAGTACGAGCTGAAGTTATGAAATAATCTGTATACGTAGTTGTCACCAAGTATCCATTATTAAGTTGGAGGCCACCTTGTATGGTAATATGCTGAAATTCAACAACATCACAGATAAGATAGCAAGAGACACAAAAATAGTAATGTGTTTCTTAAGAAAGTAGGTACTTAGAAGGTAACAATCTATAGTTCTTTAGCAAAAGATTCCTACATCTTAGATAAAAGAGTAGTATCCTAAATTTATTGCGGCTTCTGCGTCATCTCCTATCATGCGTAATGCTCTCTATCATGTCTACTTCATCTCTTACTCTCGCGTCTCTGCTCTCTCGTTAATGGGATAAATGAATATATAGTGATCAGTATATATAGTAGTTATAGATATATATAAATATAGGTGTATAGATATTATAATAAGTCCCTAAGTAGGGGGATATTATGTGATATATGAGTAGTTATATGAATGACCGATTATAATTGAATGAGCTATGTTTAAGTATAGTAGTAAGTATATATATTATATATCTTTCTCTTCCTATCTGGGTTTATTCGTTCCAAACAAGATCTACATAGTTATTCAGGTATCTATGTAACTATAGTCTTTATATCTGATCTAATATAAGCTATCATGGAATGCTATCTGATTCATATGATCTTGTATTCTATCGAATCATATATCTAATCATCTAATCTGATACGTATTACGTTATCTATCGATCTATCGATTCCCCTTCTTATACTGTACTAATGATGCCATTAATTTATAACCTCCCCCCTCTATTTATTTTAAGTGTATTTAATTTTGTCTTATTAATTCTTTGAAATCATTCTTACTTCACATAACATTTTATTTCAGTTTCAATTAAATTTAACACAAATTTTTTACCAAAAGATTCAATTTTTAAAAAAGAATATAGCTATATTTAACCTTATTGCTTTTTATGTTGTTAGAGTAACTCCTATGTTGTATTTTCTCACTGTTTATAAATTTACAGTTTGGCTAAGGAGTAGTGTAGGTTGGGTAGAGAGGACCATATTTAGTTTATAGGAATCGGAGATGATTTTGTGATGATAGAGGTGTGGTGGTAGTAGTAGTTCTTTTAGTGGTGGATGCTTTGGTTGGGTGGAGGTAATGTATGGAAAGCCATTGGAACTAGAAAGTGATGAATAGAATAGTCGATGAATAATAATATAATAACATAATATATAAAAATATATAGATAAATAGTTTTGAGTATAATAATAATAATAGTGAAGGTGAGGAGTAAAAAATAAAGAAGAAAATATAACAAACAAAGATTTAGGAAGAAGAAAAAATTGTAAGAACAATAAAAATGGGTTTGTAATATAGAAAAAGTAAAATTATTACAAATAAATAATAAATGATGATAGAGGTAATAATGCGGTATAAATAAAAAGTGAGTAAATAGAGCAAATAAATAAGGATGAAGTAGAGTTAGAATTAAGAGTATATAGGGGAGTAATAGGGGGATAACATAAATAAGAAAAACAAAATAAATATAAACTCAATAGTGCTAAATGGAAGAAAGGAAAGTAATAGTGTATATAGAAAGAGTAGAACTCAAGAGTAGTAAAAAGGAAAAGTATATCTAGAAATGAAATAATAAGATAAAAGAGTAAGAGATGATAGTATTAAATAAAATGATAGATGAATATCAACAGTATTAATAATGAGTATTGTATATCGTATGTACAGGGAGATTCCTGAGTTTGGAGTGATTATATAGTTAGATATAGTTATATATATATAAGATAATTAGATATTAATAATATATTGTAATAATAATGAAAGTATGATATGAAGAGATAATATATATATATATATAATATATAGTAATATAATAGATATAATAAGAGACTATATAAGATATAAGATATATGATATAAGATATAGATATGAATATATATATATATATTATAGTATAATAGTAAATATATATATATATATATATATATGTATAGATAATATAGTTAAGATATCATATAATATATATATATATATTATATATATATAATAATGTATATAATATTATATATATATTAGATAATATAATATAGATAAGAGTATATATAATTAATTAATACTAGAAATAGTAAATATATATAAATAGATACAATATTATATATAGAAGAATAAAAAGAACAGAATAAGGTTTGCTATCAGAAAACTAAAGAACATATAAATAAATATGACAATAACAAATATGTATATAATTGTTACCCAATAAATATAAATATAAATAGTCAAAATAAAAATAATAATATTAAAAATATAAATAAAAAATTAAAATTCAAGAAATAACATCACAAAAAATTAAGATATATATATTATATAATTTATATAATAATATTATTTATGAATATAAAAAACATAAAGTAAATAAGGTACTATAATATTATGGCCTTGTCAAATAAACAAGAATAAAATATCTAAAGAAAAAACATAAAATAAAAAACAAAAAAAAACAACATATATATAAAGCGAAACAGTTTAAAAAGGTAAAAGCATAATTTTATTTATCACTCAAAGTATAAAACAAAAATAATAGTATAGTATATTGTATATATTAATATAAAAATAAACCATATAGATATAACAAATGTAAATAATTTCATATTTTAATAACACTATATAATGATTATAAAAGTAAAAAAACATAAAAAGGTCACAAAGTTCTGTGATAAGAAAAAATATTATTAAATGATAAACAGTTAAATAATTATTTATTTAGTTAAACTATAATATAGAATCATATTTCTAAATAAATAAAATAGTTTCTGATAGACCTTAATAAAACTCAAAGAATAATAAATAATACTCAAAAAAGTAAAAAAACAATAAACACAGAGATAAATAACAAACATACAAAAAAACTACGATACGATAAAAAAAAGAGAAAAAAGTATCAAAAATAAAAGTAAAATAATAAAAGTAAACGTAATAGGCCTAAATACTGATGTATGAATTAGCCAGCAACCCTGGGGAGATACTGATGGGCTATGGGGAGCTTAGATAGCTGCTAGGTCAGTGGGGTTATATAACGATAGTGATTCCTTGTTTAAAAATACTTTTAACGTCATTCAGGAATTATAGTTAAAATTTCATTTAACATGAAATTTAATTCAATTAGTAGTAATTAAAATTAATATATTAAAAAAATAATACAGTCAACCCTACAGGAATAAAGATCAGTAATAGTAAGAGTAATATTAATAGTAATAGTTAATATATAGGTTTATCAATAAAATAATTTGAAATGGCAAAAAATTAAAGTTATACTCAGAAACTACAAATTGAGTAATGGTGTCAAGAATAAGATTAAGTCCTAACGTATTTTAGCAAGTATTGAATAGTCACTAAGGCTCTATGAACATCATTAAAATCAATTGTGAAGTCTAGTATAAGAAACTATACACTTATTGATAATACTATATAACTAGATTCTCAAAGAATCTATTTAATGAAATCGATTGGTCAATTCCATATATCTTTTTCAGTGAATATTTTATGATAAAGGTTATTGAAGGTGTGGATCTGAGTAGTGTCAATTGCTTATTATTGTTGTAATACTCATTTCCAATAATTTAAATTAGCCACGTCTAGTTATACGACTAACAACTTTCATTTTATAATTTGATTTATAAGTTTTGAGATTATATTAATAATTTAATATTTAATATATTATTATATTTTAATAATTATATTATAATTATATCGATATTAAAGTAAACACATACTATACATGTTATACTTTGTATACTTATAATAATAATAAATAAGTATAATAATAATATAGCATAAAAAAAAAAAATATGTTATATAAGATTATGATATATATGATAAGAAATAAATAATTAAACAGCATAAAGAGATATATATATAGTGCGAAACTGAAAGATAAGTATTATAGTGTTTAAAAGTACTGTAGTTATTAGGAGAATAATAGAATATATATATATATATATCTCATTATTATATATGTATTACTATAAGACACTATCCTCCAATACTCAGTATAATAATATTATATCTGTTTAAGTACTGTAGGTACACTCATTACGAATAAATATTATGATACAACGTCACCGGGACGCCTATTATTACTCAGAGCCAACCAAACCAAAAGGACGTTATACAACGGAAGCCTCAACTATATAATATCAGCCAGTTGGATAATATACAACAGATCCCATAGAACCAATAGTAATACAAACATATATATACATACTGGACGTCCTATAATACCTGATCGCAGCCAACGCTCACATAAAATAAATCAACAACTGTAGACTCGATACGTGACTGAATAACCAAATATCAAGATTCTTCTAGCTAATAGGTAGCTTAATATAATTAGTCGTGTAAGAACGTCATCCGTATCTTACCCTACAGCCACAGTTGGGACATCAATTTATGTGCTATAAAATAACGAAAGCCATTTGTCAACACTGAAATACAAGTTGGATTCTAACCTTGCCATGAGATACTGAAACTAATCGAGCCACTCGCCTTCAGCTTGTCTATCCTATATCAGTACTTATAAATGCGGTTTTACACATCCGGGAGTTTTATAAAATCCTCACCATTTTGATAGCAAACATTGAAAGTTTCTATTTAAATAGATTATCTATTAAATATAGATTAATTTGCACATATATTATATATCATTATTATTATTATATTATTATTTTATTATTATTATTATTATTATATTATTATTATATTATATCATTATTCATATCATTATCACTTATCATTATTATCATTTATCATTATTCATATCATTATCATTATGCATTTATATAAATATATATTGTAATTATTATTATATTATTATTATTATTA
>JABUQX010120096.1:2500-16986 GCA_015478945.1 Trachelipus rathkii | reverse complement strand
TATATATAATATATATATTCATATATTATATATATAATATTATATTATATATATATATATATATATAATATATATATATAATAAAAATAATATAATTATATAAATATATATATAATAGTAATAATCCGGTTTGAGGCAATATTATCAAATATCCGATGTTTTTTCCATAGGCGTTAAGTTATTCGGAATGTGTTATACCATATATATAAAGTAGGGTTTGTTGTTCGAATAACGTAAGCAGTGACCACTGGCGTTCGCAAAAATTGTGTTGTTTGCATTGTTTTTATTAATAATTGTTCAAAAATGAAATATTGTTTAATAGTTACGTATATATTAAAACTTAAATGTGTTATTTAAAATAAAATTATTGAAAAATTAAAAAAAATTCAACATTTGGAATATATATAACTATATATATATATATATATATATATATATATAATATATATATATATATATAATAAATTAATATTATATATATATATAATAGATATACTATACGTATAATATATATATAATATATATATCACATATATATATAATATCATATAATATATATATATATATAATAATTATATTATATAGATATATAATTATTATATAATATATATAAGTAATAAATATATAATATATAATAAAACCTCATATATATATATAATACTCATATATCACAGCCCCCATTAAGGGGTATCAAGTATAAGGGTACTAATCCCGAAGTGCCACTTTTTCCAGTGCCACTTTATGCTCCTCTTTCACTGCAAAAGTAACTTTTTGGCACCAAAGGCGCCATCTACATTCCTGCCGGTATTGTTTCCATGAGTGCCACATGGGGGTGGCGAGCCTCGTATTATTTTAGCTATGTGTGCGTGACGATGTCACTATGTACGTAAGTGTGTGTGTGTGTGTGTGCGTGCCGAAGGCACGCACACACACGAAAATATGTGTATTTATTTTTAGTGCCATTTATTTTTATTGCAATTGCCGCCATTGGTGTATTTACCAAACGTCTTTACGTCCTTTGGGTATGTAAAACATGTTTTACATACCCTAAAGACGTTCCAATAATAATAATAAAGATAATACTAATAATAATTCAACAGGATATACTTTAAGAAAATAATAATAATAAAACACTTGTTCCTTCTTCATTTAATTACATAATAAAAGAAATAATAAAATAATAAAGCATAGTTTGTTTGTAATAATGGAAATAATAATGATGATAAAAGAAATAATAAAATAGCAAAGCATACTTTGTTTTCATGTTTCACAGGAAAAATTCATGTTTTGTTTTGCTGTTGTGTTTTTCTCTCTCCTTACACTTCTCTCTGGTCTTGAGTCTTCTCTATGTTTTTGTTTGTTTCTTCTCCACCTCTCCACGTTATTGGATTTTTATATACTACTTATGGTTAAAAAGTATATAGCCTACCGAACCTCTGTTGTGAGGAAGTACAGCCATCACCGAAGATGTTATTAAATTAGATATAATTATGTTCATTCTTAAAATTTTTAGTAAAAATTATTTTAAAACTTTTTACTTATATAAACTTATAGAGTAAATTAAAAATTTTGTTAACGTTTATTAGATTTTTTCTTATTTCCAGTCGCATCTTTTAAAATCAGAGTTCTTTTTCATCTGCGTTCTTCACTACCCTCCTTTTCACTCCTTTCGCACTATTTCAAGTTTGAACATATTTCTATATTGTTGTTAGGCTCTTCTCTTCACCCATTTCCTCATTTTAATAATTTTTCTCTAACCGCTTCTCTTTTCACCTCCTCAACCTACCGCATTCTACAGCCCACTTTCTTACTAAAGAGTTTACCAACGCAATTTCTATTACATTCTTATATTAATATATATATATATATATAATATATAATTTATATTATATATATTATTTTATATATATAAATATAATATATAAAAAAAAAATATATTATTTGTATTGTATATAATATATATATATATATATATATATATAATAATATAATATATATATAATATATATATATATATATTATTATATAAATATATATATATATATATATATATAATATATATATATATATAATATATATATATATAATATATAAATATATCATAATATATTATAATAATATATATGATATATTAATATAATATATAATTATTATATATATATATATTATATATATATAATATATTATATAATATATAAATAATATTATAATATATATATAATGCTATTTAGCATGCCTTTCTTCCAAGCTGTATAATATGCATGCAGCTTACTCTTCCTCTCTCTCTACTCTCTGCCTGCTCTAACCTCTCCTCTCTCTTCTCTCTCTCTCTCTCTCTCATCTCTCTCTCTCGCACTATAAAGATATATATATATAATATATTATATATAATATATATATATATCATATATATATAAATATATAATAATTAAATCATAACTGAGAATTAGCATGCACTTTATTCCCATGTGGGTCTTCCACGTGTATAATATGCATATGAGCTACCTCTGCTCTCTCTCTCTCTATATTAATATAATATATATATTAATATATATATAAATAATATATTATAATATATATATATATATATTTATATATATATATATATACGAAACGGTGTGCAATAAACCGTTAAAGCGTAATTCGTTTTAAAAATTAACTCCTTAATTTTTAGTTAACTTTTAACGCTCTTAATTATATAGTCTGAACTTTTGAAATTACACATTTGTGAAATTAACGGTTAACGACGTTTAAAATTTCCCCTACTTCCGTTAACCGTTACAAATTTACCGAGTTTATAAAAAATTTCTTATCAGATTTTAAATTGTATTAGAATCGATTTCCTAAATATAACTTTTTTTTCCAAAATTGAATAAACGCTCATCCAATGGCTCAAAATTGTGTATTCTTACACTGTTATATCCGTTATAATGTTAACATTGTTTTCTTATGCTGCATTCTCATTTCCTTATTGGTTCGCTGAGAAAAAAAAGATAGTAAACTGTGCCCGTCAATGTGTCTAACTTCTTTCTTACTGAAACTGCTTCTTTGTGACTAGTGAAAAATATAAAGAAAGTAAAAATGTATGTAATTTATAAAAAAAAATACACATATTTTATATATATATGGCCGCCATTTGCTTCACGCTAAGCCCAATTTCACCCCCCCCTAAAAATGGACATAAAATTCGAATTTAAGCCAATTTTGACCCTATGAAAACCTGATTACTGTATTTAACGTTTAAAACTTTGTTGTCAAGTATACTCGTACCTTGTGTATCATTTAATATATTTTCTTTCAATGTTTCAAAATTACATAGTTTTTGACATTTGTTGAAACTTCTAAACAACTAACCGATTGACCTCAAACTTGAAATATATAAAGATTGGATTATTATCTAAATGTAGAACGGAAATTTGATATTTGACCCCATATTTGAGCATTGCGTCAAGGATCAAATCGTATATTCTTACGATTAAACTATTTACAAAGGATAATTTTTTCTTTTTACTTCAATCGCATGAAATGATCAGGACATTTGTAGTCGGAGGAGATCATATTTTACTTAGAGAACTTCTTTGTAGAAGGCGGATTGTAAAGCTAACAAATTTCCAAAACAATTTAGGGAAATTTTAAAAAAAAATTCTTTTAAGTATTCAAAAAAAATATCTAAGTAAAAACGGTGTATCTCACCCGATTATCGAGCCCAGAAAATTTGATGTGATCGGATAATAGAAAAAAAAATCATATTTCACTTTTCAAGCGTTTGAATTTTTGAAAAAGGAAAGAAATATGGACATTTTTTTCTACTACTGACAACATAAATTTTCAGCTGTATAATCGGGCAGAGTACATCTTTTTTACACTTATATAATATTTTTTGTAATTCAAAAGAAAATTTTTAAAAAATTCCCTAAAATATGTTTTTGAAAATTTGTTCCAAGAACAAATCCAAAACTACTGCATATACAAAGAAATTATCTAAGTAAAAGTGCATCTACTGCCGACTACAAATGTCCTGAAATTTCATCCACTCGGATGACACAGAAAAAAAATCCAATTTTCAATTGAAAACCCAAAAATACATAGATATTCTTCCAATGCTCAAATATAAATTCACATATCAAAATCTGTCCTACACTGTTGAGATAAGAGCATAGCTTGTATATTATCACAGTGGAAGCATTGTCAAATAGGTAGAGGAGTGTCGAGAATGCCAAAACATTAGAGGAAAAAAAGGTGAAAATACCAAAGCCAATGACTTAAGACACACAAAAACACTTCGAAAAATTGAAGGGGAAGACGGTCAAAAAAAGCTTACCATGCGGTAAGGGGTCAAATCGGCGGAAAAGCATAGGTAGGGCAATTGGTGAGGGGGGGGGGAAAGGGGCTCCACCTGGAAGCAAAATGGGACCTACCGTGGTTAAACTGGAAAGAGAGCCGTAATGAGGGGACAACGATGATACTATAATAAGTAAAGATATGCGCTGGAAGGTATCGGGCAAGGCTGCAAAAACTATTCGGCGGGCAAAAGCCAAAATCGGGGTAAGGTCGTGAAAGGGCCAGGACCGGATGTTCGCTTTGGGTTGCGGGTGGATGCGGATATGGAATAGATAGTAATAATAAAGTGAATGAAATAGAAGATTAAAAAAGATTTTGAAATTTCATTTGCCATCATTTTTTTTTAATATATATATATATATGATATATTGCTATATAATATATATATTATAAATATATATATATAATGATATATATAAAACTAATAAATATATATATAACGTAGATCGAAATATATTGTATATATAAATATAAGTTATATAATATATATAATATAATATTTATTATATGTTATAGTAGTATATAAATATATATATATATATATATTCTAATATAATAATGTAAGATATATATATATATATTATATATAATATATAATATATATATTATATTATATTTTTAATTATAATATAAGATATAAAATATATATATAATATATAATAGTATATATATAGTATTATATTAATTTATATATATATATAATATATATATTATATATATTATATATAGATAGAGATTATAAATATATATATTAAGTAATACTTTATATATATATATTATTATATATAATATACTATATATTAATTATATTATTATATATATAGATATATAATATATATATACTATAATATATATTAAGAGAATATATATATATATATATAGAATCCAATATCTACAAAAACTACAAAGCTGACCAGTGAAAAAGGTAAATAATAATTGTATGGAATCCTTCTAAAGTTTTATTTACGAGGAATAACTTGTTAAAAAATAACTATATCTAATATTAATAATAATTTTTTTAAGACACAAAATAATGAGATTGTGAAATATTTGACACCCATAGAAAACAAAACACAAAACCAAATTAAAATCCGATTAATTAAAGTTATAAATCTAATATTTACCCAGTCTAAAAAAATTTAAAAAAAAATAATTATTTTTGAAGAACGATGTAAACGTTACGATATATAACGTTTAAAACTTCTCGTGTGAGCATGTCTTTTGAATTACGATAAAGCGCCATTTGAAGCATTAACGGTTCGGGTTAATTGTATAACGATAAGGAGTTTAAAGGCGAGCTTACAGATTCTCGATCTAACTCGCGTTGCCCAGCACTTGTAGGAATATAACAATTGCATATATTATAAAATGCAAAAATCGAGATTAAGGCACTGCTAAACTTCATATGAATAAGGTAATCCAAGAATGGCTAGGTCCAAAATATATATAAGTAATAATATAAGAATTGCTTGTAAAATGTTCAATGTTTAAAGTGGTATTTACACGGCAATATTGTACAGGCATTCAGACGAGCCCAGTCTGCTAAGTACACTACACTTGCCAAAGTGGTCAGTGGTCGAGTTCCAGTTCGGTCAGTCAGTGACTGGAAGAGGTCACTTTTTTAAATCCCGCAATTCCATTGTTAATTCTTGCGGGTGGGATGATTCGCGTCAGAAGATGGGATGCGCAAACGTATGGTGCATATACATGTATGCGCAAACGCATGGTGCATATACATGGCTAAGTAGTATAAAATGACAAGTGATGACCATTCATCAAAGAGAACCCGGAAGGGTTCGGGAGACCTGTGAAACCTTCCAGCAGAGCACAAGAGCACCCATAGAGGATGTGGGGGATTAGTGAAACCCTCCTCACCGTTACGAACCCCACGAGAATAGAAGAGCAAAGCATGTGAAAGGTGGTGGTGAGGTATAAGCTTCTGAGCTCACGTTCAAAGAGGTTTACCAGAGCTAGATGGAAAAACAACCAAACTTCTCCGTTGGTCGATGCAGCCTTATAGACAGAGGACATCATGACTTGATCAATCGAGACTTCGAAATGCAACGGGGCACAAAGCGGCAACTGTGGGATGCGGTGCGGTGCGGTGCGGTGCGATGCGGGGCAGTGCAGTGCGGTGTGTCAAGGCCTTGGGGTTGGGCCAATCGCTTCGTTGACCCCGGAAAACGCTTCTACGTTTCCGAAAACCATAATTTGACCGAAAAAACGTCTTAATGCGACAAAATATCAATGCAGAGATGGGGTTCGAACACCAAATTGGGGCTCGAAATCTCAAATTTCGGGGTAAAGGATCCCTAAATCGGATTCAGCGCTTAAAAATATACACTAGGTGATAAGAAGTAAGAACATGATATATATAAAAAAGTAGATGAGTAATAGAAAGTCAATTAAATATATGTAGCACCAGCAGTTGACAGGGATAGGTGACAAAACTGTGGGCACCATAAAAAAAGATCAGGGAAAGAAACGTGATTGTCGATGAATACTGGATAGGAATTAAAGGCAAGATCCAATTTTGGGCTGGGCTGATCCCCATTTTCAGCCCCACCTAAAAATGGACCTAAAATTTGCAATTTGCAGCCGATTTTGACTATGTAAACACCAAAATGTAGCTTTTTTTGCCCTCTAAAACGTTGTTTTCCGGTGTTTTTTTTTTTTTATGTCTGTAGTCATTCTTTCAGAATTTTCAAATTTTCAAAACCCATGTTTTTGACATTCTTCGTATCAACTTGCAGAATTTTTTCAAAAATGACTTCAAACTTGAAATATGCATAGATAGGTCCATTATCTAAAAAAGTACAGAAGTACTTTTTCGATTTTTTGAGTTTTGTGCTCAGCGTTGTCCAATTTCCAAACCCACTTTTTTTAATTTTGAAATGAAAAATTGCGATAATTTTTTTTTCTGTTTGGGTGAAGTGGATAAAACTTTCAGGGCTTATGTAGTCGGGGGAGAGGCACATTTTTTACTTAGATAATTTCTTTGTATATGCATTAGTTTTTGATTTGTTCTTGGAACAAATTATCAAAAAAAAAATTTGGGGAAATTTCTTAAAATTTTTCTTTTGGGTATACAAAAAAATTATCTAAGTAAAAAGGTGTATCTAGCCTAATTGTACAAGCCTTGAAAATTTGATGTTGATCGGATAAGTAGAAAAAAATATATCAATATTTCACTTTTTCAAAAATTTAATCGTTCCAAAATGTGAAATATTGAGATATTTTATTTTCTACTTATCCGATCAACATCAATAATTTCTTCAGGGCTTGTTATAATTGGGCGAGATACACCTTTTTTAATTAAGATAATTTTTTTGTATACCAAAAAGAAATTTTAAAAAAATTTCCCAAAATTTTTTTTTTTGAAAATTTGTTCCATGAACAAATCCAAAACTAATGCATATACAAAGAAATTATCTAAGTAAAAAATGTGACTCTCCCCCGACTTCATATGCCCTGAAAATTCCATCCACTTCGCCCAAACATAAAAAAAATTATCGCAATTTTTCATTTCAAAATCCCCCAAAAAATGGGTTTGGAAATTGGACAACGCTGAGCACAAAACTAAAAAAAATCGAAAAAATACTTCTGTACTTTTTTAGATAATGGACCTAATCTATGCATATTTCAAGTTTGAAGTCATTTCGGAAAAAAACTCGCACAGTTGATCGAAGAATTCAAAAAATCTGGGTTTTGCAAAATTCGAAATTCTGAAGAATGACCACGGACACCAGAAAAACAACCAGAAAACAACTTTGAGAGGGCAAAAAAAACTACATTTTGGTGTTTATATTATTCTGTCCAAATCGGCTGAAAATTCCGAATTTTATGTCCCTTTTTAGGTGGGGCTGAAAATGGGGATCAGCCCCAGCTCCAAATTGAACCTGGGATAATGGGGTGAAAACATACACATACACAAGCAACCACCGTGCATACACATACATAAAATAGCTGGCGAACGTATAGGAATGGGGGGCCCTGAGGGGCAGCCCCCCATTTGAAAACGCCAACATAAAAAGTACAAAGGGAGGGTAGCTGAGTACATAAAAATATATTGGCCTGTATTGACAGAGTGGCTAGGAGGGTTGACAAATCTGTCATCTGTCAATAGCGCTCCCTATACAACTTGCAATCAGTAATTACTCCTTCATTATCTATCGATTGATATATCTTTTTTAGTTTTTCTTACTACATAAACCCCCTTAAAAACGTCGTCTGGCAAACATATAAGGTTCATTTTTTTTATTTCGCCAAGATTTAGGGGGGGGCAAGTGCCCCCCCCTGCACCCCTTTGCCTACGCCATGTATATATATATATATATATATATTATATATATTATATATATATATATATATATATATACTATATATATACTATATAATATATATATATATATAATTAATAAATATATATATATATATAATATATATATTATATATATATATATACTGGTATATATATATATAATATATAAATATATACTTAATATATATATATATATATATATATATATTATATATATATATAGTATATAATAATATATATAATATATAATATATATATATATATATATTAATATATATATATATACTATATAAGACCGAAGAAAGAGATGAGCGGAGTCGGTGGAGGACTCTCTGGAAAAGATGTCAGCTACCAAAAATTGATGGAGTGCTAAATAAGAGAGGAAATAGTGGCAGCAGAGGATGTCTGGAGAAAGACCCGCTTGCGCCGGCTGAACAGGATATATAGTATATAATATATATATATATATAATATATAGTTATTAATATATATAGATATATAGTATATATATATACTATATATATATATATATATATATATATATATATGATTTAGACCAGGGACGGATATCCGCATCAATTTTCACTATCCGCATCCGCAACCTCATCCGCATTTTCACTATCCGCATCCGCAACCTCATCCGCATAAATTTTTTTGCGGATAGCGGATAGTATTCATCAATGAATTATTATGAGTATAGTGTGTGCACTACCTTATATATAATATATATATTGTATATATATATTATATATATATACTCCCATATATATATATTATATATATATATATAATATATATATATATATATAGTATATATATATATATATATATATATAATTATATATATATTATATATATATATATATATATATATATTAAAAGAAACGGACTTTCAAGGGATCACAGTAAACAGTCATGAGGGAGATAGATAATAGATTTCAAACTCTGCAAAACGATGACGCATGTGCAATAGCAACTTTTCCAAATCCTAGATACAAAACAAAATTTCTTGAATCACGTGTTTCGCAGACTGTTTTAATTAATTTGGGATGCCTATGCGATGAAATGCTGCTAAAGGCGGAACTATCACTAGCCAATAAAAAGCAAAAGATCACAGAAACAGACACGCAATTACCATCTATTAGCGATATCATTGCCGAATCCATGAACGTTTTTTTGGCTTCTAGAACAAATCTAGCAGCGATGTTCGGAGGTGTCAAAAGACACTATCATTGATCGAAGAGTATCAAAAGAGAAAAAGTTTGAAATCAGATAAAGATCCACTGGTTTTGTGGCGTAATAATTGTAAAAGTTTTCCACATCTTTCAGAAGTCGCCAGGAAAAAAAATCTTAGCAAGCCCTTTAACAAGTGTGGCTAGTGAGCGTCTTTCAGTGGTGCAGATCTCATTTTCTCCTCTTATTCGCTCTGATGGTTCTGTTGCTAACTCTCCAACTGAAAAGGCCAATCTCTTCGGCCCCTATTTTCCTCTAACTCAACCCTGGACGATTTCTGTGCATTCCTCTTCCTCCTCCGTTCTCCACTCAGGTGTCCTTATGCCTTTGCCTATGATTACATTTGAAACGGGTTGCATGGGCTGTCCTGAAATCTATGAACGGTAGGAAGGCGGGTGGCCCGGATGGCATAGGACACCTGAGAGGCAGAAGGCAGGAGGCGAACGAGGGATGCCAGAATTCGTCCAGGGTTTGCAGTTAGAGGAAAATAGGCAGGCCGAAGAGATGGCCTTTTCAGTTGGAAGTATTAGCAACAGAACCATCAGAGCGAATAAGAGGAGGAAATGAGATCTGCACCACTGAAAGGCGCTCACTAGCCACACTTGTTAAAGGGCTTGCTAAGATTTTTTTCCTAACGACTTCAGAAATATGTGGAATTGTTTTACAATTATTACGCCACAAAACCAGTGGACTTATCTGATTTCAAAACAGTTCAGTATGGTGCTCTGAGTTTGAACTTTTGTCTCTTTTGACACCTCTGAACATCGCTGCTAGATTTGTGCTAGAAGCCAAAAAAAAAACGTTCATGGATTCGGCAATGATATCGCTAATAGATGGTAATTGCGTGTCTGTTTCTGTGATCTTTTTTGCTTTTTATTGGCTAGTGATAGTTCCGCCTTCAGCAGCATTGCATCGCAGTAGGCATCCCAAAATAATTTAACAGTATGTGAAACACGTGATTCAAGAAATTTTGTTTTGTATCTAGGATTTAGAAAAGTTGCAATTGCACATGCGTCATCGTTTTGCAGAGTTTGATATCTACTATCTCTCTCCAGAATGTCTGTTTTTGTGTTCCTTGAAAGTCTCTTTTTTTTAATATATATATATATATATATATATATATATATATATATATATATATATATATATATATAGTATATTTATATATATATATATTATATATATATATATATAGTAATATAGTATATATATATATATATATATATATATATATATATATATAATATAATTATTAAGGTAGTGCACACACGTTACTCATAATAATTCATTGATGAATTACTATCCGCTATCCGCAAAAAAAATTTATGCGGTATGAGGTTGCGGATGCGGAATAGTGAAAATGCGGGATGAGGTTGCGGAATGCGGATAGGTGAAATTGATGCGGATATCCGCTACACCTCTTAATAGTATAATATATATATATATATAGTATATATATATTATATATAATATATACTATATATATATAGTATATCATATATATATATATATATATATATATTATTATATATATATATCCTGTCAGCGCGCAAAGTCGTCTTTCTCCAGACATCCCTCTGCTGCACTATTCCTCTCCTCTTTAGCACTCTCATGTTTGGAGCTGACATCTTTCCAGAGAGTCCTCCATCGATTCCGCCCATCTCTTCTTCCGGTTCTTATTATATATAATATATTATATATAGTATATATATATTATAATATATATATATATAGTATATTATATTATATATATATTATATATATACTATATATATATATATAATATATATACTATATATATATATATATATATATATATATATATACAGTATATATATTACTAATATATAATATAATAATATATATATATATATATAATATATATATAAATATATTATATATATATATATTATATAGTTATATATTAATATATATATCTATATATATATATATATATATATATACATCGGGCGTAGGCAAAGGGTGGTGCAGGGGGGGGCAACTTGCCCCCCCCTAAATCTTGGCGAAATAAAAAAAATGAACCTTATATGTTTGCCAGACGACGTTTTTAAGGGTTTATTAGTAGAAAAACTAAAAAAGATATATCAATCGATAGATAATGAAGGAGTAATTACTGATTGCAAGTTGTATAGGGAGCGCTATTGACATAGTTTTACAGTTTTGTCTTCACATTGGCTTGAAGGCAACTATTTTTGTACTCAGCTACCTCCCTTTGTACTTTTTATGTCTGGCGTTTTCAATGGGGGCTGCCCCTCAGGGGCCCCCCATTCCTATACGTTCGCCAGCTATTTTATGTATGTGTATGCACGGTGGTTGCTTGTGTATGTGTATGTTTTCACCCCATTATCCCAGGTTCTCCCTCAAATCCCTTTAGTTCTATTCAGCTACCTAAAAAATGGACATAAAATTCGGAATTTTCAGCCGATTTTGACTATATAAACACCAAAATGTAGCTTTTTTTGCCCTCTCAAACGTTGTTTTCTGGTGTTTTTCTGTGTCTGTGGTCATTCTTTCAGAATTTTCAAATTTTCAAAACCCATGTTTTTGACATTCTTCGTATCAACTTGCAGATTTTTTTCCGAAATGACTTCAAACTTGAAATATGCATAGATAGGTCCATTATCTAAAAAAGTACAGAAGTATTTTTTCGATTTTTTTTAGTTTTGTGCTCAGCGTTGTCCAATTTCCAAACCCATTTTTTGGGGGATTTTGAAATGAAAAATTGCGATATATTTTTTTTATGTTTGGGGCGAAGTGCGATGGAATTTTCAGGGCATAATCGAAGTCGGGGGAGAGTTCCACATTTTTTACTTAGATAATTTTCTTGTATACTCAAAAGAAAGGATTTGTTCTTGGAACAAATTTTCCAAAAAAAAAATTTTGGGAAATTTTTTTAAAAATTTTCTTTTTGAGGTATACAAAAATTATCTAAGTAAAAAAGGTGTATCTCGCCCAATTATACAAGCCCTGAAAATTGATGTTGATCGGATAAGTAGAAAATAAAAATATCTCAATATTTCACATTTTGGAACGATTAAATTTTTTGAAAAAGTGATATTGAATATATTTTTGTCTACTTATCCGTATTCACATTCAAATTTTCAAGGCTTGTACAATCGGGCAAGATACACCTTTTTACTTAGATAATATTTTTGTAAACTCAAAAGAAAATTTTAAAAAAATTTTCCCCAAATTTTTTTTTTGATAATTTGTTCCAAGAACAAATCAAAAACTAATGCATATACAAAGAAATTATCTAAGTAAAAAATGTGCCTCTCCCCCGACTACATAAGCCCTGAAAGTTTTATCCACTTCACCCAAACAGAAAAAAAAATTATCGCAATTTTTCATTTCAAAATTAAAAAAAGTGGGTTTGGAAATTGGACAACGCTGAGCACAAAACTCAAAAAATCGAAAAAGTACTTCTGTACTTTTTTAGATAATGGACCTATCTATGCATATTTCAAGTTGAAGTTCATTTTTTGAAAAAAAATTCTGCAAGTTGATACGAAGAATGTCAAAAACATGGGTTTTGAAAATTTGAAAATTCTGAAAGAATGACTACTGACATAAAAAAAAAAACACCGGAAAACAACGTTTTAAGAGGGCAAAAAAAGCATACATTTTGGTGTTTTATACATAGTCAAAATCGGCTGCAAATTCCGAATTTTAGGTCCATTTTTAGGTGGGGCTGAAAATGGGGATCAGCCCCAGCTCCAAATTGGATCTTGCCCTTTAGTTCTATTCAGTTATGACATCACGTTCTTTCCTGATCTTTTTTATGGTGCCAGTTTTGTCACCATCCTGTCACTCTGGTGCTACATATATTTAATTGACTTTCTATTACTCATCTACTTTTTTATATATCTCATGTTCTTACTAGAGTTACTTTTTGACACCTAGTTATATTTTTATCCGCTGAGTTCGATTTAGGGATCCTTTACCCCGAAATTTGAGATTTCGAGCCCCAATTTGGGGTTCGAACCCACATCTCTGCGTTGTACCGCAAGTTCCCGCGTTTTTAGGGATTTCAAGCTTTTTTGACTCTTGAAACGTCGAATTATGGGTTTTGGGGGTCTGCGAGGCGTTTTCTGAGGGTTTAAACTGGATAGTCCAAGCACAACCGCCCCACATCGCACCGCA
The DNA here is from genome assembly GCA_015478945.1 of Trachelipus rathkii. NCBI lineage: Eukaryota > Metazoa > Arthropoda > Malacostraca > Isopoda > Trachelipodidae > Trachelipus > Trachelipus rathkii. The sequence continues at coordinate 2,927 of JABUQX010120096.1, read as the reverse complement.
CTTGCACCGCACCGCACCGCACCGCACAACTCGCAACCGCATCTCACAGTTGCCGCTTTGTGCCCCGTTGCATTTCGAAGTCTCGATTGATCAAGTCATGATGTCCTCTGTCTATAAGGCTGCATCGACCAACGGAGAAGTTTGGTTGTTTTTCCATCTAGCTCTGGTAGACCTCTTTGAACGTGAGCTCAGAAGCTTATACCTCACCACCACCTTTCACATGCTTTGCTCTTCTGTTCTCGTGGGGTCGTAGCGGTGAGGAGGGTTTCACTGATCCCCCACATCCTCTATGGCTGCTCTTGTGCTCTGCTGGAAGGTTTCACAGGTCTCCCGAACCCTTCGGGTCCTCTTTGAGGAATGGTCACCACTTGTCATTTTATACTACTTAGCCATGTATATGCACCATGCGTTTGCGCATACATGTATA
>JABUQX010120094.1:20000-25000 GCA_015478945.1 Trachelipus rathkii | reverse complement strand
TGTCAATTCATAGGTCGAGATGCTGGTATCTTTTGATAGATTTTGATCAACTTTGTTAACCGATTTGTTAGATAATACGTCTTTACCTGTTACATAAGGGCTCAGCCCAAAAGGCTGTGCCCTTACCGCTTACACCTCTTCATGGTACCCCGAGATGGGTCTCGTGCATCTCTCGGGTGATCTCAAATAGTGGCTTCAGTGCTACCAGTGCTATCAAATTCGCCTCTGTATTGATGCGCTGTGCTTAATCTAACAGTTTTTGAATGATATTTTCTGAAAGGGGGTGGAGGGGTCTAAAATAGGGTAAGATAAAAATTTTCATGTTATGCTCATGAATGCGTAGGTATTACAAGGAGGCACTATCCCCCTGGGTTTTTCTCGGAAGTTATGTGTTGCTTTAGACTCTTGAATAATTGAAAACTGTTATTCGTAAGTTAGGTACTGTGTTATGTTAAATGATTACTATGACAATGTGAAAAAATTAACACTATTTGTAGAAGAAATGATGAGTCTTTGTAAGATATTACTGTGTTAACCGAACGATGAGTGTGTTAGAATGTGAGCCTAGATATAAGTTTCTGTTGGTAATGTTAGGTGCCCTAGAATTTGCTAATGGTCTATGTTTATTCATAGTTTAAAATGATGTTATACTCAAAACGAGTGACACATTGAGAAGATGGGGTTAATTTATAGGTTCGAATGCTGGTTATTCTCTTGATAGATTGTCACTTGTTAAGGGATTTGATTAGATAATACGTCTTTCCTCTGCTACTTAGGGCCAACTCAAAGGGCTGCTGCCCTTACGCTTACACCCTCTTCAGGGTACCCCGAGATGGGTTTTCATATGCATCTCTCTGGGGTGATCTCAAAGTAGTGCTTACGTTGCTTACAGTGCTATCAGAATCGCCTCTGTATGATGCTGCTGGTTCTTAATCTACAGTTTTGAAATGATATTCTGAAAGGGGTGCGGGCTAAAGAGGGTTAAGGATAAAAATATTTCATGTTACCTCATGAAGGCATTAGGTGTTACAAGGAGCACATCCCCTGGGTTGTTCTCTCGGAATGTTAGTGTTTGCTTTAGGATTACTCTTTGATTAATGAAACTGTTATTCGTAAGTTAGGTAGCGTTATAGTTACAATATTACTATGACAATGTGAAAATAACATTGATTTGTAGAGAAATGATGAGTTTTTGTAAGATATTACTTTGTTAACTGACGATGATGTGCTAGAAACGTGAGCCTAGATTAAGTTTTTGTGGGTAACTGTTAGGTGCCCTAGATTTGCTAATGCGTATGGTTATTCATAGTTGTTGTATATAAAGAACTAATTTTTGTATTTGTATTGTTGTTGTTGTTGTTGTTGTTGTTGTTGTTTTTTGTTTTGTTTTTCTAACGAGAATATATACCCCTTTTGAACTGATATGGTTCGTTCGAGCGTTGTATTCTTGTTTCTTTCTTCTGATTGGTTGAAAGAAAGAATCTCTTTACCTTTTAGAGCTGTTTATACAGCCGGAAATTTCGTCGTACAGACATTTTTTGCTGTGGTTAGTATTGATGACCTCTCATTCTGCTCCTACGAATGTCCTCTTTACGAGGACCTTTACATAGTATTTCCAGTCAGGTGACTGATCATCACCAAAAGTGAAATTGATTCAAACCCTCATACGGATCCTATCATATTCTGTTACAAACCGTATGAGGATTGGAATCAATTTCGTCAAAAGTGAAATTGATTCCAACCCTCATACGGATGTATTAGACTATGATAGGATTCGTATGAGGGTTGGAATATAGTATCAATGACTTCATTAGCAAGCATTTCGAATGATGTTTCAGGATCTCTTGGTTCATGGAAGAAATTTTCATCAATAACCCTATATGAAGAAAGGTTATTGATTGAAAACTGTCTTTCGCATGGACTTTTTTTAAGTTTCTCTACAGAGATATGCATTAAATGGATTAGTGCTGTAGGTATGGAACTCTGTTAATGTTAGCAGTTTATTCTGGCTTAAGATGGGCATGGTTTGCCTTTGTACATTATATTTCTTAGTTCGATAATTGTATGTTGACTTTATTAATATAAAACTTTGTTACGTAATAGAGTATTAATCATTGGTGCTGTATGATAATTACACACGGTTAGGGAAATTTTGTTAAATATTACCATGTTAATGTTAAAATAACATTGATATGATAGAGATATGCTTGACAAAGTTGGAAATTAAGTTACGTTTTGGATTGTTATGTTAGTTACTTTACTGGTGTTAATGTTGTGGTCTTTTGTTAATGTTAACCATTTGTTCTTGTTTAAGATGGGCTAAGTTTCTCTTGTGGGTTATATTCGTAGTTCAGTGATGCTAAGTAAGCTTTTATTAATGTGAAAAAATTTTGTTACGTCAGCATATATGGTTGTGTTTGTATAAAGAACTTGATTTTATGTTATGTTTATTGAAAATGAAACCGAATGTGACCTTAATCAGATAATTCAATAGATTCACAGATGGTCAGGCAGGTGGCAGGAGGATAGGGGCTTGGATGGTGGTTTGATTTAGTTGATTTACTGCTTTAGGGTATGTAAAAACGTAAATTTGTAAGTTATAAACATAAAAAGAATAAGAAATTTTATTTATTTATTTATTTATTTATTTATTTTTTATTTCTTGATGGGTTCGGAAACCATTATTTTCGAAATCTACAGACCCAATAAACATATATAAAGACACCACATTTGGAATCATTACACAAATATTTAATAACTCGGCACCGCCCCGGAGCCAGCGATGCATCTGTCACATTCTACTCCTCTGAGTCAGACTCCTTCTTCATTCTTTCCCTCCTTATTCATCTTTCATCCTTCTTCATTCCTCCTTTGTTTTTTGCACTCTGTGCTCTTTTTTCAGTCGGGACCCCCCTAATGGGGGGTTCTAGACACCCTATACGGTCTTATAACCCTAATATTCGAACTCTACGACCTCGATAACACTAAAGGAACACCAACATTGTTGTGATACGACTGTTTATTAACTCGGCACCGCACCGGATCCAGCACCGGTGCCACTACGATTTCTGAATCCTTCCTCATTCTTCTTCCTTCCTCCTTTCCTCCTCCTTCCTTCCTCCTTTCCTCCTCCTTCTTCCTTTCTTCTTCTTCTTCCTCTGTTTTGCATTCCATGCATTTCTTTCTTTTTTTTTTACTGGGGACCCCCCTCCGGGGGGTCCCTGGACTCCGAGTCCGAATCCGACTCATCCTCCTTCCTCATTCTTCATCCTTCCTCCTTTCTTCCTTTCCTCCTCCTTTTTCCTTTCTTCTTTCCTCTTCCTCCTCTGTTTTGCATTCCATTTATTTCTTCTTCTTTTTTCAGGAAGGACCCGTCCTCTGCAGTAGGTCCCTGGAATCCGAAACCGAATCGAACTCCGACTCCGTCTCCGAATCCGACTCCGACTCCGACTCCGTCTCCTCCATCCATTCTCCAAGTTTCAGTCTTCTACGTTCATTTTTAATTTTTTTGTGGGGCAGCGTCCCCCCCTCCAGGGGAGGACGCAGAGAAACGTAATCTCGTCTCCTACGAGATTGCGTCATCATATAACTCACATCCAAATTTTAGCCCGATACGTTAAGCCTAACAGGGTTTTCAGGACGAATTTGACCTTGGGCTTAAGGGGCAACAGCCCCTGAGGGGTGACCTACGGTCACCAAAACTCGTCTGTGGGCCACCTGCTCGATTGGAAATCGTTAAGCCTAATCTTTACTCACCCAACACACACACACAAGGGCGTAGCGTTATATTTCACCTTCGCTCTCGGGGGCGACCCCCCTCTATATACATCCTACAGACTTGAAATTTACACGGATTCGAGCTTAACCCATATATACATTATATTCCAAGTTTCAGAATTATAACTCTTATACTTTTTGAGAAAAAGCTGGTATCGGTCAAACCGTACTGTAACTACCGCGATTAATCGAATGTTAATTATTGTAATTATTTTCTTTCGATTACATTTTTCTGTGTTATAAACCAACCAGAGCACGTAGAAAGACGATTTAAAGATCGATTAGGGGTAATCGATAACGATAAATCGATTGGAACATCAAAAATGATCTATCGATCATTTAAAGCCTTCTAGGAACCAAAAAAGCCCATTTTGAGGGGCTCCGCCCCCTTTTGGGGGGTAAAACCCTTGAGTTCAGGCTCAAAACCTCGAAAGTTGGTCTTCCAGACCTTAAATTCGGTCTCACCGACCTTAAAAAACCCTAGGTTTGACGTATCAAACGTCAAAATCTGATGAAATGATGGAAATTTCCAAGTCAGCTGCCGACATGACTGGAATTTCCAAAAACCTTCCGAAAGTGAGATTTCAAAGTCTTTGCACTTCGCTACATTTTAAGCGTCGTTGCCAATGGGGAATCTCCAAAATCCTCCGGAGTTGGGGATCTTGACCTGAATTATGGACAAAACGTTAAAAAAGTAGCTAAAAAAGTAGCTAAAAATGTTAAAAAGGACAAATTTAACGGATTGAGTGCCATTTTAGGAACCAAAAGCCCCCGGCTGGGGGAGGCTCTGCCTTATTATGGAGGCTAAAACTCCGGCCAAAGGATAAATACCATAGAGGTTAAACCAAAGATTTGGTAGGAGTCGAAGGTCTCCTCGCAAGTTTTTCATCTGTGTTGTGCACCTCTATACTACTAATATATATATACTATAATATTATATATTATATCATATGATATATATATATATATACTATATATATAATATATTATAAATATATATTATAATATAATATATATAATATAAAAGATAAATATATATATATATATTATATACTTAGAAAAAAGTTTAGTTAAAATAACAACTTTTTTAGTCTTTTCTACTACTTTTCGGGTTCCTGTGAGCTCCAACCTCTAAAAAGTTAACTTTACTACTTTTGGATAGTAGAATGAAAACTACTACTTGTAGTAGTCGAAACGCATTTTAGTTTAGTAGTAAAATGAAC
>JABUQX010120094.1:15000-17500 GCA_015478945.1 Trachelipus rathkii | reverse complement strand
TTGTGGTCATTGAAGATTTCTTAGTTTAAGTGGCTGTTGAAAAAGCATTAAAGAATAATCTCTAATGGAGGCAATAATATGAAAGTTGAAATAAATAATGACTTTCTGATTAGATAGCGATATGATGGTGAAGAAGCGATAAAACACTTTAAGAGGTTTTAAGCTATCGAAAATATCCATCGGCTTTATATGCTCATTGCTGTTCACATTCTTGTGAACTACAACACATTAGAAATTTTATGGTTTATCGAATGCAACTAGGTACTATTTTAGTTTGCCAAGGCGGACTACTATTTTAATATAAAAAATAGGAAAGATCTTCCCTGACACAAAGTGAACTAAAGTCACACGAATGGACGAAACAAGGTTGGCGAAAAGTTAGGATGGATTGTTAAGCTCTAGAGATATTTTTAAAGCATTTGTTGAAGCTTTAAAGTAGTTTAAATGGCTCAAGATATTAAACCTTCTTCAAAAGTCTCACTCAGATCTTCTGAAATCTAAAATAATCAGAAGAAAATTTGTTTGTTTATTTATGACCAGATTTATTCTCCCTCACTTTTCTGTTACGTACTCCATTGCAGTCTCCATAATTAGTGACAGCAACTGCTCTTAATCATATTGAAAATGTAACGTTTGTTTTGAAAGATTATCAAACAAACATCGATGAAACATTTTCAAACATTATGGAAGTTACAACATGCAGAACTGCTTTTGTTAATCAAGAAATGAGATTATAAGGCAATTACAATTTCTTTTTAGATTATTTTTCAAAGCAGTTAGAGAGTAAGTTCGTGAACCGTAGATAAATACTTACTAATCTTTGTAAAGTCACTCATTCCATCGATATCAATCAAAAATTTTACGAATTTTGTAAATAAAATTGATTTGGTTTGCTAAAGATTTTAGCATTTACCTCACTCAAAAAATAACAGGTGAAATAAATATATTTCAAACACAAAAAAGGCTCAAAAAAAATTTTACAATTCTACAAAAAAAAAAAAAGTCCAAAAGAACTGGCTTTGATTGTTCGTCATAGCTACAAATTAAAAGTGAAGGAAGTAACCAATCACTTTCCTGTTAAGAGATCAAGATGAATTTTTTCCTTATATAATGTTTTTTTGCTATATATATATATATTATATATATATATAGTATATATATATATTATATAATAATATATATAATATATATATATATATATATATATATATATATATATATATATATATTATATATATATATATATATATATATATATATATATATATATATATATATATATTATATATATATGATATATATTAGATATATATATATATATATATATAATATATATAATATATTATATATATAATATATATATATATATATTAGTTATGAATACAGGACCCACCACGGCTCACAAAGAAGCGGCCACACTGGAATACAGTGTCCTACGGTCAACGTGGCATGCCTGGGTTAAACGGCAGCAATTGACATCAACTCCACTGGTGGGTCCTGGACTTATAACATATTTTATATGTAAAAAAAAAAAAATTGGATGGTGAAATGAATATTCAGTCAAAAATAAATGGAAACTAAATAAAACGATGTCCTTACATAATAAATAGTTTTAAATTATTACATTAACTACATTATAATTATAAAGTAATATTCAGATTCTGAAGATAAGAGAAACTTAGAGTTACTGCTACAGTTGCGGAAGACTCACGATAAAATATGGGATAACCTTTCAGAAGGTGTTATGGACCATAAAACGACGAAAATGTCGACGGCGAATGGGGTCCAGTTGGGAACAATCAAACGTAAGATATGCGCGAACAGATTGCGGGTAGGCGACAGGCAAATTTGCAGATGGAGGAGGTTCACGTGGGCTTGTAGTGCTGTGAGTGATATTGGCTGTAGCCAATACGAGGTGTGCAAATATAAGTGTAAGCACTTTCGTCGGTGAGAGGAAGACCACCCAACAATGCTCGGCTTTATATTATATTATATTATATTATATATATATATATATATATATATTATATAATATATATAATATAATATATATATAATATATAAGATATATTATATATATATATATATATATATATATATATATATATATATATATATAATATATATATATAGATAATAATATATATATATATATATTTATATATATATATATAAGGCCCTTTTGTTTTTTATACAATTGTTGAGTTTTGAATTTTTTTGTTTTTTTTTTTTTTTTTTTTTTTTTAATATATTGTACTTTATGATACCAACAATGAATTTCAGTGGTACAGACATGATTCAAAAAGTGTCGAAAGTATTTTTTAAATAATTTTTAAAAATCACATTTATGTTAATTATTGTTTTCATAAATGAAATATCTCGAAAAGTAGGAACTTACAGAAAACCAATTACATATTTGAGATCAGCGTATAAAGCTTATACAAAGGTGTAAAAAAAAAAAAAAATTCATAAATTAAATATCTCAAAAAGTACGACACTT
>JABUQX010120094.1:0-7500 GCA_015478945.1 Trachelipus rathkii | reverse complement strand
TATACTATTTAGTATTTGATATTAAAACCTTTTGTGAAGTCGCACATTATTAGTGGAAGACTTGCGACGTGCGGACTGCGCATAGCGGATGTTTGATGCGTGCTGAATAGGTTGCGGAGGTGCGGCTAGCGGACTACGTTTTCTCGAGTTGCGGGTAGGTGCGTTAGATGACTACTCCTAAATGAAGCGGAGTGCCCACCTCTGAGATACTATATATATATATTATATATATATAATAGAATATATATATATATAATATTATATATAATATATATATATAATTATATATATATATTAATATAATATTATATTAATATAATATATTATATTTTACACAAAATGGTCAGATTTAATTTTTTTGTTTTTTTTTAAATCATATTGCTACTATATGATACGCAACAATGAATTTTCAGTGGTAAACGGACATTGATTAAAAAATAAAGGACCAAGTTACCGGTTTTACGGATTCCGTTAAACTTTTAACTTTTTTTTATTTTTTTTTAACTAAAGGAAAACCCCCCAGGGGTAAACCGCAAAGATGGCAGGAGCCGGGGTCTCTCGCCCTTCGGGGGAAAGACAGGTAGACTATTCCCCCCCTCCGGGGAGGTCTCCGAAACCCCCGCTCTTTGGATTTGATGGTGTCGCCGGGTTGCGTGCGCGCCCCTCCCTTACGGGTATGAAACGTCCCGCCCTCTGTCAAACGGCGTCGCTGCGAGCCCCTAAAGAAATTTTTGTTTTTGGTGGATTTTTTAGTTTATTTTGATATTTTTTTTACATAGTGTGTGGTGAAGTAGAGGCTTTATACGCTTGATTCCAAATATGGTAAGTGGTTTTTCTTAAGTGTCGTAACTTTGGTTGAGATATCTTAATTATGAGAAAGGAAGATGTGGTTGTTGTTTTTGTTTTTTGTTTTTTTACAGGTTGTATTAATAGTTTTATACGCTGAGTTCCAATATGAATGGGTTTTCCTGTTTTAAGTGTGCGGTACTTTTCGAGAGTATGTTCATTTTTGAAAAGACGAATGATTGTAACAAAAAGATGGTGATTGTTTAGAAAAGATTAGTTGTAAAAATACGTTTCGAGAGACTTTTGAATCATGTCCGTTACCACTGAAATTCATTGTTGTTATCATATATTAGCATATATTAGAAAAAATAAAAAAAAAAAAATTCAAAATTCAAAAACAAGCTTAAAACAGAAAAGGGCCTATTTTTATATATATATAATATAATATATATTATATATATATTATATATATATATATATATATATATATATAATATATATATATATATAGTTATTATATATATATATATTATATATTATATATATATATATAAATATATATATTTCAAATATATATAATTATTAATATATATATATATAATATATATAATATATTATATATAATATATATATATATATATATATATATATATATATATATATATATATATATATATATATTATATATATATAATACATAAAAAAAAAAATAACAAAATACATAATATATTATATATATATAAATATATATATTATATATAAAAAGGACCAAAACAAACTCAAACATTTTTACTACAAAATCTATTCTAAAAGTAGAATGAATAAAAAATAATAAACTTACAATTTGAAATATAAAATAAATAAATAAGTAAGTATATAAAATATAACATTTCAGAAAAGCATTGTTAAATGGCGAAATCTCACTTCAAAATTATGATATTATCAGAATGAAAATTTTCATTTAACTTGGGTTTGTGGTGCCATTTATACAAAGATTCTAACAAATAGAGATCCGGCTCATGTTCGAAATCTAAAATTTTAAAATTTGAATCCATTATAGGGTGATTTGATAGTAGAGAATGCGAGTTAATAGCCGAATAGGGGGGATGATGTAATTGCTCCAAAGTTCTGAAGGAAACACCTTTGTGCTCAGCAATGCGGGTTGAAAGACTTCGAGTAGTCTTCCCAATATATGCGGCATCACAGCCACCACAGTTATATTTATATATCACCGATGAGCAAAAAGGTGTAGGAAGTCTTTCCTTAGACTTGAAAATTTTACCAATTTTGTTGTCATTATTAAAAATCAGTTTTAGATTAAGATGGGGGTAATTAATTTTTAAAATTTCATTAATTTTCCTTTCAATTTGGTAACTCACATTCCCCAAAAATGGCAACTTGAGAAATAAAAGCTCTTTAGATACAGTTAATTTGGCCGGAAGAGGTTGTTGAAATTTTAAAGAGAGCTGTTTTCTAAAAATATTTTCAATGAGAAAGCCGGGGAATCCATTTTTCAGAAAAAGGGTTTTCAGGAACTTTAATTCATCTGACAGATTAATATAAGACGAAGAAATTTTATATGCTCTGTCAAATAAAGTTTTCACCAAATTAACTTTATAAATATGAGGGATGAAAGAATCATACTTAGTAGTCAATCCGGTAAATGTTGGCTTCCTATAAACACTAGTCTGAAATTTGTCATTGTTCTTGTAAATATTGATGTCAAGAAATGCCAGGGAATTATTTTCTTTAAATAGCAAGAAGGAATCATCAATATATCTACTATAATTTTATATTATATTATATGTATGGTTTATATAAATATAATATATAGGCCAGCATCCCGAAAAGTTCAGGCATGTAACTAGAAAACTATAACATATACACGAAAATAAATATCATTTTATTAATCAGGAGACATTTTTACCGCAGAAATTAAAAAAAAAAATTATTTATTCTAATATTTATTAATAACTCCATATTAATATTAGTAAAAAGTGCAGGCTCTGATCGACTTGAAAGACCTTGAAAGCTCCAGTCTCGAGAGAAAAGTTGCCAAATGTCGTTATAATATAATTGGAAAATATTATTTTTTTCTTTTTATATCCTCTTTAGGGGGTTCGAGCCGACGGAGGGACAGAGGGGGACGAAGTCCCCCCCGTCGTCCCCCGGTAGGCCGAGAAACCCCGACTCTATCTATCGTTCTTGTTTACCCGTGGGTATTTGTCCGTTTTAAAAAAAATAAAAATTCAACATTTGGCAACTTTCCGTCATCAGTCGTAGTAAGCGGCATCATCGAATTGTCAAAAAACTGTAATATTTTCAAGATTTTAAACGAATTTAATTTTTAAAAAAGCGTTATTTTTTTTATTTTTTTTTAATTTCTGCGGTAAAAATGTCTCCTGATTAATAAAATGATATTATTTTCGTGTAGCTGTTATAGTTTCTATTGACATGCCTGAAGCTTTTCGGATCTGACCAATATCATATATAATAATATAGATATATATTATATATTATAATATATATAATAATATTTTTATTATTATAATATATATATATATATATATATATATATAAAATATATATATATATTATATAAATAAGATAATTATTATATATATAATTTTTTTTTTTAAATTTCTGCGGTAAAATGTCTCCTGATTAATAAAATGATATTTATTTCGTGTATATGTTATAGTTTCTCTAGTACATGCACTGAACTTTCTCGGGATGCTATATCATTTTATTAATCAGGAGACATTTTTACCGCAGAAATTTAAAAAAAAAGTTATATATATATATATATATATATATATATATAATATATATATATATAAAAGTAGAGATATATATATATATATATAATATATATATATATATTAGTATATTATATATATATATATATATATATATATATATATATATATATATATATATATATATATATATATATAATAATATATATTATATATATATATATATATATATATATAATATAATATATATATATATATAATATAATTTAAAAGAGAAGCGTTAAGCAGTATTTTAGTTTTATTTTAAAATGGCTTTAAAAGTTGTGAAGCTCTAAATTCATTTTTGCAAGTACTTTTTTCCAAAATATATTTCTTAGATTCTCAATATTCTTAAGAGTTATTGAATTTTCGCTGATAGCCATTCCGTCATCCATCAGACGTTCGTTAACCGCGCGTCAGTCGTGCGGTAACCGCATGTCAGCCGCGCGTTAGTCGTGCGGCAATCGCGCGTCAGTCGTGCGTTTACCGCATGTCAGCCGCGCGTCAGTCGTGCATTAGCCGCACGTTAAACGCGCGTCAGTCTCACGACAGTTGCGCGTCAGTCTCGCAACTTACCAACTCCCAGTTTGATGTGAAGAAAAAGTCATTATATAATACTATAGCTAAATGTAAAGGTGAAATAATCGCTTATAAAAACTGAGCAAAATATTTGCCAAAAATGATATCTCTAGATGCAAATTGTAACTAGAAAAAAATAAAGTTAGGCGGACATTTTACTACTTTTCATGTTTTTAATCCCATTAATTATTATTATTATTATTATTATTATTATTATTATTATTATTATTATTATTATTATTATTAGTAGTAGTAGTAGTAGTAGTAGTAGTAGTAGTAGTAGTAGTAGTAGTAGTAGTAGTAGTAGTAGTAGTAGTAGTATTTTATAATTTGAAATTTATTTTCAGGCAAAAAGTTTGGATCTCATGATATTTTAAAGATTCTTTTTCAATTTCTTCTTCAACATTTTTGTTTTTATAACAATCAATGTAGTTAGTTTAGAATTAATTATGATCTTTACGACCAAAATTGTTAGTTTATGTTGGGTTTACAGTTATTGCTTATGTGCAGGTTTCAATTGCAAGTGCAAGATAAATTATAGTTTGACCATCCGGTTCATAATGACCACTTAAATGTGATGACAATTTAGATAGAGTAAGAAGTTAATGAAAGGAGATGTAAGAGATGTAAGTGGACTTATATATATATATATATATTATATACTATATATATATATATATATATATATAGTACTTTATGATTTCGCCAACCACAATAAAAAAGAGAGTAGATTTGAAAGTTGGTATTTGCGTAATTCTATTATGCAGCAAGAACTGCCATTCACGCCTTTTTTTCTATTTAAAATTCAATTTAATTTATTTTTATATTTATGTTTTTCCGTGAAGTTTAAAAAGTATAAAATATTAAATTTCAATGGATATTGAAAACCATTTAAATATTAAAGAATTTAATGTAATGAAATTATTTTCCTAATAGTCGTAATATCAGTGTTGCTTGTAATATGTTTCAAAATGGAAATTATATATGAAAATAAATTAACACTATTGCTTGGTATGTACGTTCAATGTTTTGTGTACGAGTTCCTTTATCTATGTCACAAAATTTTTTTTTTTTCTAGAAGAGCCACAATCCATATCTAGAAAACTTTACAACAGCTACCAGGAAAAGAATACATTGCTGAATGCTGGTAAAATTTTTAGTGCGGGAAATGTAAAAAAAAAAAAAAAAAATAAAAAAAATAAAAATAAAAAAAAAAATAGCTACATGTAAAACTATCCCGTTTTATTATCATGATCATAACGTAGATTTGAAAAGAAAAAAAAAAAAAAATAAATAAAAGAATTTGTTAATAATTTCTTTAAAGTGTTATAAATAGTATAACAAGAGAATACTAATTATACTCTGTTTTATATATATATTTTTTTTGTTTTGTTTTAAAAGATACAGACTAATCGTGTGGATCAAACGAAGAAAGAGACTTTTATATCGCCTTCCGGGGAACTACGGTTAGGTCTTTTCCTCCGGGCGAGGTCTCCGGATTTTGGTGGGTGTCGCGGGTTCTCCGCTTATGGTATGGATTTTGTCCCCCCTTGCTTCCCACATTTGCCGTTGTAATACTTATAATTTATATCTATGTCCCACGCCTGTTTTTTTTCTTCAAATATGTCTATTGCATTTTTTCTTTTTTTTACATCTGTCCGTACTATAATGTTGCCAGGATTCCAACACAAGTGATTCCATTTCCCCGTAGTATATGATAGTTTGTTGAGTATGTTTTCTATTCTGGCCTTTTTTTATAATTATATGCTATAATTATAGTTTTCATTATATTATTATTTTTATTATTATATCTAATATATTATTATATTATATATTATTATTATTATTTATAAACAATTAAAAAACAATATCGAAGAAGCAGTAAAAGAAATATATTAATATGCGCTAAGCTCAAAACCTTAATGATATGGTCTTTTCTTCGTAGTACTAACTTTCCTTTTCGCGAACCATAAGTGCTTGCGAGATTTGAAAATATTTTGCGAGATTTAAACTATTTTCTTCTCTGTTTTACCACAATTATTATGATATTGATGATTACTACCAACCTTACAAAATTAGGGGTTTGAGAAATCACAAAGAACCTATATCATATTTTTATATATATACTATATATGATATATTTATAATATATAATATATATTATATATTAGTTACATTATATTATTGTATTATATTATAGTATAGAATTGTAAACTACAACTATATATCTCTTACAATCAATAGAACAGGAAAAAGAATACATTTTGGATCCTGGGAACATTTTAGTGCGGAAATTTGTAAAAAAAAATTAAAAACAATTCATATCTCAAAAACTACAATAGCTACACGGAAAAGGAATCATTTTTGGAATCCTGGTAAAATTTTACAAATGGAAAAATGTAAAAATATATATAAATATATATATATATATATATGATATTGTTGTGTTAGTAAATTACAGAAAGCCTATTAGAGACTTTTTATGGTTACTCGTTAAAATAAATAGAATTTCTATTATAACCGCTTTTTTAACAATATATTATCCCGCACCGATGGCAGGAGCCGGTGGGGTCCTTCGGCCTTCCGGGGAACGACGGGGTAGGAATAATTCCCCCCCCCTGGAGGGTCTCCGGAAACCCCGCTCTTTCGTATTTGGGGCTGTCGCGGGAGGCGTTCCTCCACCCTCCCCCTACGGGTATCGGAAAAACGTGCTCCCCCCTGTGTTCCCGTCCGCTCGAGCCCCTACATTGCCGTGTAATAGCTTTACAAAAATATTAATATATAATTATATATTATATAGACTAATCATATATATTATATATATAGAATTATATTTAGTATATATATACTATATATAATATAAGTATAATATATATATATATATATATATACCTATGTCCCCTTTTTCCCAAAAAAAAAGAAAAAAGCCAATATTTATTTTCATTTATTTATGGTTATTGTTTTTACATTTTCCTAACCTAAAATTACCAAGGATTCCCAAAAATGTATCCCCTTCAAAGATCATAGCAGTATTTTATGATGTATGATTTTTTTTTTTTTTTACCATTTTCCCGCCACCTAATATTAGGATTATCCTTTTTCCTTTGTATCCTATTGCGTAGTTTTTGAGGATATGAGTTATTATTTTAAACAACAGTTGTAGTTTAAACCATTATAACCCTCTATATATATAATATGTAGCACAATATAATTATATTTTACTATATATATATTAATATATATATATATATAATTATATATTAAATAAACTGATGTGTATTTGAAAGGTGTGTTAGGTTAGTAGTTTAACATAATATTCCTGGTTCAGGTGATGCTA
>JABUQX010120093.1:27500-30000 GCA_015478945.1 Trachelipus rathkii | reverse complement strand
GAGTGAAGAAAAATATGAATTAGTTCAGAACAGAAACAAGTATAAGGAGTTATGTAAAGCAGTTTATAGATGCAAAATAAATAACAGAGATACATGTCTTATCGTTAGCCGGTTTAAAGGACCTGAACATGTTGTCTTCAACCACAATTCTTGCTCCTTCAAAGTTACGTTATCAGAGAAATATGTGGAGAGATAAACTGGTTCAGGAGCATGTAACTGAGAACAAGGGAATTTATTGTATAGGTTTTGATGGGAAGCAAGATGTGACATTAGTTGAGAGTTCTGGCTGCAGAAGAAGTATAAAAGAAGAACACTTTGCAATTGTTTCATTTCCAGAAAACAAATACATCGATCATGTTGTACCTGAAAGTAGTAAATCTATTGTTGTAACAAAGGAGATAATGTCAGTTATTGTTGAAACAAATTCTGTGGAAACTGTTCAAGGTGTTGTTTGGGATGGAACAAATAACAACACTGGCAAACTGTTATACAAGCGCTGTTGTTGGTTGGCTACATATATAGGTATATATAGTTAAAGGTTAGCAGCAGCAAGGCAGCAGAAACATAGCAGCAGCAGCATGTTAAGGCTGGCATGTTGGCAGCAGCAGCATATAGCATAAAGGGAAGAGCAGTTGCTAAGTTACTGTTGTTATATGTTGCTATAAGAGCATATTCTTTCCTCAACAAATGAACTAAAATGAGCTTATAAACATTTCACTAAGTAAAAGATTATCATGTGTAGTATTTTTAGAGTTTGTTTAATTATTTTTACATTTAATTATTCTGAATATTTTAAACCTTAATCCTCTGAATAGTGGGTTGTTCATTTGTATATTTAAAAAAATATTTGAAATACCTATATATATATATATATATATATATATATATATAATATAGATATATATATAGGTATATATATATATATATATATATATATATATATATATATATATATATATATATATATATATATATATATATATATATATATATATATATATATATATATATAGTATAGTTTCTGTATATAGCATATATATACATATAGATGTATTTATATCTATATTGTGATACATATATATATATATATATATAAGTATATATATAAAAAAAAAGTTACGTTATATGGGGAAACAAATAAGCATGTGCTTTTGAACGTTTGATAAAGTGAAAGAGTATTTTTAATATTTCCTTTTGTTTTCCTAATTGCATACTGATATTCATCTTAGACTCTATAGTTGAGGAAAAATTAATTTTGAAATATTTAATGTTCCGAAATTTTATTGAACCTGCAGTGAAAACTATTTGGGTAATATTTGAGTTCAACAGATTCTGACGAAATATCGATATTTTTTCCGATAATCGTTTTTTTTTATATATCTTTCGTCCCCATATAAAAGTATTAGAACAGTGGTGCCAAGTTGATATATGATTCGACCGTCGTCTGGTGTGGACTTGGTGGAAACCAGAGGGGAGGCGAAATACAGAGGGACCAGAAGAGAGAGAGAGATTGGAAAGAAGAATTATAGTCAGAGGCGATTTATTGAAGAGATGAAGTGAATCTGGGAATCTTCTGAAGATTTTATTGGAATATTTTAAGAGAAGAGAGAAAGAAAGGAAGCTTTTGATTGATTCATTCATGGTGGCTAGAAATTTCAAGGAAAAAGAAAATTACGATTTTGGATTTTAAAAATGTAAAATTTGAAACATTTAAATTTATTTCATTTGTAATCTGGGTTCGAGGAGCAGCAAAATTAGGAAATCATTTTTATTATTTTTAATACTTAATCCATATATATAAAAATTATAAAGAATTGATAAAATAAAATTGCAGAAGGTGGATCCGTTTCCCAAGTCTATCGTCGAGTCATATGAAGTAAATTTTCCAAATTCTCTTCCACTGGTAGCAAGGGGCTGGAAACCCCTTCTATCACATTTATCTTTCCGCGAATGGTGGTGATTTATCGTTTAACATACTAATAGTAATAACAGTGATTTTGGTGATAATGATAAATAACAATAATGTTAATGATAATTTTTAATATGGTGAATAGTGGTTAATAATATTAATATATAGTGAAATATATATAACAAAGAAACTAATAGTAATAACAGTGATTGTGGTGATAATGATAATAATAATACAGTGTAATATTAGTTAATGAAAATTTTTAATATAGTGAATAGTGGTGAATAATAATAATATATTGTGAAATATTGTGTAGGCATAACAATATTAATATTAAAACATAGTGCAGTGATAGTGATAGTGGTGATAATGATAGTAATGATAGTGATAGTATTAATAATAATAGTAGTGATATTTATATTTGTGTATATATATGTTGTGTATGTGTATATGTATTTAGGTTATGTATTTGTATTTATGTATGTATATATATGTATATATTTTTTTAAATATATTTATTTTTATATAAAAAAGGCCCGATAGCTCAGTGTTAGAGCACTGCCCAATGCAAAGCGAGGGTCCCAGGTTCGC
>JABUQX010120093.1:10000-17500 GCA_015478945.1 Trachelipus rathkii | reverse complement strand
TGTTGAGCAAAGAAGAATAGTTATTATATAGTTATAGTATATACATGGCTGGTTATTGTTGTTATTATTATTATTATTGGATATTATTATTATTATTACATATACATATTATTATATTATTGATTTTGGTTACATATATATATATATATATATATATTGGTTATTGCTGCTATTATTATTAGTTATTATATTATTATTATTATTATTATATTATATTATATATTATATTGTTATATATATATTATTATTATATATATTACATATATACATTATATATTATTACATATTATTATTGTACATATTATATATATATATTATTATATTATTATTATACATATATTTTTAATGTTATATACATACATACATACATGGGATATTAGCTACCATATATATATATCATGTGGGGCGTATGTATATAGGGTAGGCCGGGTAGTTAGCTCCTACCCAATACTTTTTAGGTTTTAAATAATTGAAATTAAATTGTAAAAGTATACTAAATTATTAAAATTTTATATAAAAGTTAAAAAAAGAAGTTATTTTGCATCATAAATTAAAAGAAAAACAACCACAATAATAATAGCTACTATAATAATTATTGAATTCATTTAGAAATTCTCGCTCCTTCTCTGATCTTAATAGTAAAATTATTTACCCCAGGCGGACGAATGACGTCATTTTCATCGTCAACTTATAAAGGAGCGGACTAGTCTGTCCTACCTATAATAATCGATAAAATAATCGATAAAATATATGAAATCTTTCGTTCTCGATCTTCCGTAAATATGTACGAAATATGTGGTTTGTGGCAGTTTCTTTGAAATTTTTGTATTGAATGAGTCTGATTGATCTGGATATTGAATATTAATTTTATATAGCTTCATTTAAGTTGTGGTATTTAGCATTATATACATAAAATTAAATGAAATAATCATAATGGGAGGTAAGTGTAGATTTTATATTAAAGAAAAACGCTTAAAATTTATCTATAAAACGAGAGCTCTATTTTTAAAAAATGATAGGCCTAAGAAATTACTCAATTGGAGTGTGATTTAAAATTAAGTATTTAGTAAATATAATGAAACAAGCTTCATGTACAACAAATAGGTACGTAATATAATCATTAAAAATATGTTTGATGTTTTCGTTATTATATATAGTATATATATATATATATTATATTATTATGTATATATAAAAAGATATTATTATATATATATATATTATTATTATTATTATTATATTATTATTATTATTATTGGTTATTATTACATAATATATATTGGTTGTTGTTGAAGGCTGGCTGCTGCTATTGCTGCTGCTGCTGTTATTGTTGTTGTTGTTGCTACATATTTCAGGTTAGTTATATATATATATATATTATTATTATTATTATTATTATATATATATATATATATATATATATTACATATTATTATTATTATTATATATTATATATATATACATATATTATTATTGTTAAATATATATATATTATTTATATATATTACATATATTATGATATGTGTTGTGTTATACATACATATATTATTTTTATAAGTAAGATATTATATATATATATATATATATATATATATATATATATATAAACTCCGCCCACCCGCGTATTCCTTCGTCTGAGCTTCGATATTATATATATATATATATATTATTATTATATATATATGTTATTAGCAGAAGATATTATGTATGTTATTATTATATATATAAATAGTATATATAAAGATATTGGTTTACAAGGTTATTAAATATATATATATATATATATATATACAAATATATATATATATATTATATATATATATATATTTATTATATATATTATATATTATATATATATTATGTATATTGTTGCTATATATTAGCATATATATTATTATTATGCTATTATTATTATTATATTATTATTATTATTAGTT
The DNA here is from genome assembly GCA_015478945.1 of Trachelipus rathkii. Taxonomy (NCBI): domain Eukaryota; kingdom Metazoa; phylum Arthropoda; class Malacostraca; order Isopoda; family Trachelipodidae; genus Trachelipus; species Trachelipus rathkii. The sequence continues at coordinate 15,563 of JABUQX010120093.1, read as the reverse complement.
AAATTATATGGTTATTATTATTATTACAAACATATATATATATATATATATATATTATTATATATTATTATTATTAAGAAAGATATTATTATATTATTATATTAGTTATATTATTATTATATATATATATTATATTATTATTATTATTATTATTATTATTATTATTATTATTATTATTATTATTATTATACATATTATATATACATATATATATATATATATTATATATTATATATATATTATTATTATTATTATATACATATATAGTATATATGTAGAAGATATATATATATGATATGAGTATTGTTATTATTATTACATACATTACAAAGAAAGTTATGTATAATATTATGCTACATGGCTACTACACATATACATACTCATTACTTCCATATTATATTATATATATATTATATTATTGTTATTGCTATTATTATATTACATATTATTATTATATATTATTATTATATATATATACATACATATATTATTATTATTACATATACATATGCATATATTATTACATTGTTATATATATATATTATTATTATTATTATTATATATTATGTTACTATTATTGTTGTTATTATTATTATTATTACATATATATTATTATTATTATTATTATTATTATTATATTATTATAGCATATTACAGATAAATAAATAGCATATATATACATATATATATATTTCAGTATTATTATATTATATATATTATACATATTATTATAAATATATATATATATATATATATTACATATTATTATATATATATTATAATATATTATATATGTTGTTATATATATATATATATATATTTGTATATTACATATATATATTATATACATATATACATATATATATATATATATATAGTTGAAGAATGATAGTATACATATATTATATATATATATATATATATATATATATATATATATTATTATTAAGGCTATTATTATTATTATATTATTGTTATATATATAATATATATATATATATATAATTTTTCGAAAACTATTTGAATCCCTCTTTTGTATGCACATTAATAACAAAAAAATTGGTCGGTATCTTTATGGCCCAGCGTCATGGTACCGTGTAACTCACTTACGTTCCACTGTTGACAGAGTCTTTCAAATAATTAGGGTACTGAAATAAGTATCACTATTGTCTTGTAAAAGAGAGGACGTCCTTTTTGATCAGCCAGTCACTAAGGTTGTGGAGTCGGTCTGGGTACTTTTCCGACTCAGACCCGACTCCACCCCCTTTCAAAATTATCATCCCAACTCCGACTCCGACTCCGACCCGACCTCTTCAAAATTACCGACCCGACTCCGACTCCGACTCCACCTTATTGAAAATTACAGACTTTGACTCCGACTCCGACTCCGACTCCGAATCCACCCTCTTCAAAATTACCGACTCCGACTCCACCCTTTTCAAAATTGCCGACTCCGACTCCGACTCCGACTCCACCCTCTTTAAAATTACCGACTCCAACTCCGACTCCGACTCTGACCTCTTCAAAACTACCGACTCCGACTCCGACTCCACCTTATTGAAAATTTGACCCGACCCCTACTGACTCTGACCTGACTCCGACTCCGACTCCGACTCCACCCTCTTCAAATTACCGAATTTTGAGAAGGGTGGAGTACCCTTCTCAAAATTGTCGACTCCGACTCCGACTCCGACTCCGACTCCGACTCCGACTCCACTCTCTTTAAAACTACCGACTCCCCGACTCCACAACCCTGGTCACATGACTAATGAATTTGCAGTTAGGCTTAAATCTCATGAAATAAGAATTACCAACCATATTTATTTAACCATATTTAAATTTAATTTTTTTTATTTGTTTACGTAATTAATTGTTTGTTTATTTTTTATTATATTTTTCAGTTTATTAATTTAATTTGTCTGAATTACTACTATCACTACTTTAGTATTAAAATAAAATTGTTCACAATTATTATTTATACAGTTATTATTAACAGATGTATTATTAGTCAAAAATATTAATTATTTTTATTAATTTCTTCAGATCATTGAGGAACAACAGCTTGGAATTCCTTTCACCAAAGCATTAGACTATGACTATGAAGAAGATTGTGACGAAAAATTCAACGGAGAATGTGTTCTCAGACAAAGCAAACCAAATCCTTTCCTACAGTCACTAGAATGGGACGTTCCGACTGTTAATGAATCCGTATTGTTCAAATGTAAGATTTTAAATCTGTTAACACAAGAGATATAGGAAGCTAACAATTGTGAATTAGAGCAAGAGTATTTTCACTAGAGGGTATGCTGAGCTCACTTCTCACTTTCATTATGAAGAAAGTAATTATATTCGCTAAATTTGGATTACAACAAGGGATATAAGCAAGAAACAATTGCGGATTTTTGCTTTGCTTAGTAGGAGAGTATTTATTCTAGGGTTATGCTGAGCTCACGTCTTACGCTCATTATCACCAACGGTTTATGTTGAGCTTACGCCTCATATCCATACAAAAGAATGTATTCAAATTTATCTGATCTCTAATATTTTCTTGGAAATGTATACCCAGATTTGATGACAAAAAAAAAATTTGGAATTAATTAATAATTTAAATTTAATGAAATTATTTTATTTAAATTAAATTAAATTAAATTTAAATTTAAATTTAAATTTAAAAATAAAGTTTTCATCATATTTTTTGTCCTCCTTTGAGTCTTTGAGTGAGTATTTGATTTAAAAATTACCTTAATAAAATAACACCGAAAATTTGTTATGAAATAAAGTAACGCTATAAAATATTATCATACATTTTTAAATATTTCTGTTATTGATATAATAAATTTTAAGTAAATTACTATCAAAACACTAAAAATTACTAATCAATGCATGACAGCTAATGGTAGGTTGTGTTATCAATATAAATTGACTCAGACCTCTTTCTTCAATGTGGTATTTCCACGGCCGGACATTCCTACATTGTTTATTTAATGTTGCAGATTAATGTTAGGCTTAGATCTGGTTAGATTAAATTTACATTTCGCACTCCAGATTGATATTAAATTGGCATGAACATAGCAATCTCCTCTTCGAATATTTTACTAATGTATATTAAGGATAAGATTTTTTAAATTTTGCGCAAATACATATATATATATATATATATATATATATTATATAGATATATACGATATATATTATATAATAGTAATATATATAAATATATATATATATATAATAGTGGTTTGTGTGGTAGTAAAAATTTATATAATAATACTATATATATTGATGGGGAAAGGGTGTTAGATAAAATTTTCAGTGGATGTGGAGAAATCATTGCTACAGAAATCGTGTATTAATACCAAACGACTACTTACCTTTCAAGTGGAGAGGTCAGATGTATAGGCTAAGATCTGGTTAGATTACACACAGATAATCAAGAGCACGCAGGGTGGTTGGGAATAATTTGCTTAGTTGGTGGCGGAACTCTTAAAGTTGTTGATGAATCGTAAGTTTTTGTGGTTTAAATTGTTTTGTTTAAAATTCAAAATTAATTGAGATGGATGTGCAAATCTTCAAACATATCTTACCACAATGAACAGATCAGGAACACCGAGCCAGTTGGCTTAAGAATTACATACGGTAGAAAGATAAACCACATGCTCATCCGTGGAAACATTGGCTTGTAAAACAAGGGACGCATTTCATTGTGAGGAACCCCTTGATTAGCAGCAACATATTTTAAAGCTTGCTCATTGATGTTATCAAGTGGTCTATACAGTATATTCAACTAAACTACCTTATAATTCACATGTAAATAGAGATATTTTTTTACAATAATTTATGAGCACACACACACCACTACACATACACCTACACACACCTAACACACAACAACCTGTTTACTCGACTCGCAAGCACCCAATATATATATAATATATAATATAATATATCATATATATATTATATATATATATATATATATCATTATTATATAATATATATATATATATATAGTATATATATATATTTAGTATATATATAATATGCAGAGCCGAGAAGACCCAGAAAAATTAAGACTGAGCATCGGTGACTGAGACATTAATGTCAAATCTCGATGGACCAAAGTATTCAAGGAGATAGCTTAAATCGTACACATCCTGGTTATTCGACACATACTACTAAGATACGAGTGTTGGCAGTTCACTTTGAAGGAAAAACGTTTAATTTACAAAACATTGACCGAATCATTGCCTTCCAGAAGCTGGTAAGAATTTATTTGTCCAGTAAATATAACTGTACGATAATATATTATATAATTTAATATATATAATATTATATATATATATATATATATATAATAATAATTAATAATATAGTATATATAAATATATATATAATATATACTATTATATATATATATTATATATATATTATCTTATATTTACTATAATATATTTATACTATATATTATATATATATATAGTATATATATATATATAATATATAGAATTATATATAAATATACATATATATAATATATATAATAAATTTATATATATATTTATATTATATATAATATATATATATTATAGTATATATATATACATATATATACTATATTATAAAATTATAATATATTATATATAATTATATATTTAATTTATATATATATATATATATATATATATTATATATTTATATATATATATTATATATATTATATAGAGGAAAAGGGTTGATTTCCTTGGAAATCGATATTTGGTGATAAAAGCGTATATTGCTACCAAAACAACAGTCATGAATATTCAATGATAAGACAATCACATTCTCAATTTTATTTACAGACGTTTCGGCGATTACATTAATCCATCATTCAGTGAGCTAAAATTAAAAAACATGTCAAGTTAAAAGTTAAACAATAAATGATTATGCATACATAATGTACAAAAATGAAAATGAAAAATAAAAAATAATGAAAACGAGATAAAAAATAAAAAAAAAATAATAAGAAATAAAAAATAAAAATAGAAATAGTATCAAATATGTAGACTATATACCAATATAGTAAATGATGAGACATGCAAAGAGGGAATAGGTTAAAGGCAAAAAAAAAAAATTAAATGGCGGGTAACACGCAAGGAGGGAATGAGTTACAAACAAAATAATTCGATATTGAATACACGCACAATGAATACACCAAAAAATGAAAAAATTAAAAACTACCTTAAAATCTCTTAGGAAATATTTAAATTAAACATGACAAATCATAAATACAAAAAATTGCAAAAAATACTACTACTACTACTAATAATAATAATAATGTTAAGAGGGCCCACCTATATCAGTGTGCAGACTATCACACCTGCTGCATAGGGGAAACTTCCCTTCAATTATTGATCAGAATCTCGAAGCATAAGGGTATCTCATTCAGAACAGGTTTCCCATACACCAACCCGGAAACATCCGAAATCCGGGATCATGCATTCCAGCATGATCACCCAATCCTAGACGATAACTTTTCAGTTTTGAAACCCTTTAAGTCCATATAAGAGGGCCGTATCATCGA
>JABUQX010120093.1:0-7500 GCA_015478945.1 Trachelipus rathkii | reverse complement strand
GGTAACCTAGCCCAGCCCCGCCTTCAGTAACATAAGTTAGGGCCTTAAATTTTGCCCAGCCAGATACATTCCTAGGTCCTTTATGGACTGATTTTTCACGGCATGAATGTCCACAAAATTAATGGTTTAAATTCGTAAACGACTGGGCCTATCAACGGAATATATATAATTATAAAATTATATATATAATATATATATTATATATTATTATAATATATATTATTATATATATATATATATATATATATATAAATTATATATATTATATATACATATATATATATATATTATTATATATATAATATATATAATATATATATATATATATATATATTATATATATATATATTATATATATATATATTATATATATATATATATTATATATATATTATTAGTATATATAGTATATATTATTATATATTATATATATATATATATATATAATATATATTTTATTAATTATATTATATCTGAAATGGTCGTTTAGTGCGATTCTTCCTCGTTTACGTCGCATCGTCAGGGTCTGGTGGGCACTCGTGCCAGCCTCTCTATATAGTTCTGAACTTCTATACGAAGGTATACAACGTCTCTATAGCTCCGCATCTACTCCATGCACGCGCTTACAGTATCTCTACGTGCTTTATCCTACAATCGAGCATCGACCGTATAAGCTCCATACTACGTGCAACTGATCCTCACTCTCGTCCTCAGGTGGTCTGTTGAGCAAACAACGCGGACGTGCATTATTTATGATACACAGTGTGTTAAACTGTAGCACAATTCGACGAGTAGTGTGTCCCTGCAACTACACCTGCCATGGCTCGTGATCTCACGAGTCGAAAATATAGACCTCATGCTCTGTCATCAGCATCTAGCACTATCATATGGGTGTGGTGCAGTGTCCTTGTGCACCTAGCCTCACTGTCGATCAAGTACCGTCGATTGCCTTTCATCATGGATAGTACATGCAACTCGTCGATTAGCCAGCTGTATCTCCCTCGTCCTCCATCTGATCATATATCTCGGAAAATAAGAGAAACTTCAACAGGTCGTGTCTCAACAAAAAAAAGGTTGACTCATTATTGTGGACTCTCTTGTGCAGACTCATTAGTAATTCGGGACTCATATGCTCTCTCTCCGATATATGATATTGCATCGGCAATTTGCACTGCTATCACGATCTCCCGTTTTTGTGCAATCATGGATCCCCTATTTTTGCATAATCCTTTAGGAATGACTAAATAATTTCATGTGCGCCACTCACCCTGAGGCGGCGTATAGACGTGTGACTCTCATATATCTTATCCGTACAGCAAGTTATTACTGCGGTCAGATATTTCCGGGAAGCACTGTGGTCACTTTAGGTACGTCTTACATGTATGGATGCAATGACCTTGATGATGTCTATCTCCCATATAAAATACAGTCGGAATAGGTGTCCGTCATTGTTTCCCCACGCGGTCGTAGAGCGGACACGAATCTTGTACATCGAGCTAGTATGTATTGCGGAAGGTTGTCCTGCGACCTGAGCTCTGGGCTCCGAGGTGCATGAAAATCAATCGTGACATCGCAATGACCATGCCGACGAAGCAGGTAACAGTTTATACGTAATCAAGAAGGCAGAGCTGCGGCAGGCTCTTCAGGTCAGATAGAAAACCTGTGCGCTGCTATTGACCAGTGAAGGTTTGCAGGCCTACTACTCGCTTTATTGGGACTCAAGCAACGATGAGTTGCAGTGGCGACCTGTCTTATTGACACTTGCCAGAGCATGTTTAAAAGGTGTGTTTGTTACACAACCGGGCAACTAGTATTGTGCCGTGATCTAGTAGGGTACTTCGGTACGGATGAGAGAGGAGTATGCAAAAAATCAAGACAGTTTGGAGAGGCTACAATATCAGGTACATGGAGGGTTAATATGCGTCAAACCTCAAAATGGTAAAATTTTGCTCGGTCAGCAAGCAGGTTTTACCAAATATCCCTGCTTTCCTGTGCTATTGGGACAGCCGAGCGGCAAAGAATCACATGGACCAAAAGAGATATGTCCACCGGGAGAAACCTTGACGCCAGGTGACAGGAACACCGTACGTGAACCACTTGTACAGAGAGGAAACATCATCTTACCTCTACTACACATAAAACTTGGTTTGATGGAACAATTTGTGAAGGCCGCTGAGACCATGATGTGAATGCTTCCGCTATATATGCTCAAGGTTTCCTGGTCTGAGTGTGACGAGAAGAAAAAGCTGGGATATTTGATGGTCCACAAATACGGACACTCCTCCGTGATGATGCCTTTGCTTACAACAATTACTGTGTTAGAGGCAAGAGCGTGGGATGCTTTTTCAGATGTAGCACAGAATTTTCAGGGGAACAGGAAAGCCGAGACCACTAACATTGTTACAGGAACTGCTAGACAGTTTTTATTCTCATGGATGTAGAATGAATATAAAGTTGCACTACTTACATTCTCACCTAAAGAAAAAAATGTTTCCGGTATAACCAGGCGAGGTTAGTGATGAGCAGGAGGTGAAACGCTTAGTCCATCAAACAAAAAAAGAAGGACGGTACTAGGGCAAGGTGGGATATCAATATGGATGGGGCCGACTATTGTTGGAGCCTAATGGAGGGATTTAATTCCAGACGCTGATGCACACGTAGACTCGTTCTATGAAGAGAAAAGTTGACTACCATCGTAGGTATGTTTACATTAACTAAACAAATTCCTTCTATTACATTCATTGGTGTCCCATATTACTCTTTATTCAATAGTGGTATTATATGTTTAACATATATAATCTATCAAGGACATGTATCATATCATTGCGATTTGTTTCTCTTCCCTCATATATCCAACTATTATATATATTATATATATATAATATATATATAAATATATATATATATATAATATATATCTAACCTCATATATATATATATTATATTATTTATAGTATATATATTATATATATATATATATAAATATATATATATTATAATAATATATATATCCCAAATTGTGATAGACCCTCTTTGAAAAGGGTTTAAAATCTTAAAATTTTACAAATCTGTGCATTTTAACTATGCACTCTGCGCCAACTCGTTCGCTCTTGATATATTATGCATCGCTCATCGTGTGATCATTAATAGACTGTCAACACTCTAGTGGAAGAGTGGAAGACTCAATACCCTCCGCGTTCCAGAGATTTCGATCCGTCGGAGCTGGTCCCTCTTTACTCTCTGTGTGAGCTAGTATATCTCTACATACTACTAGACGTTAAAACGCCGTCGTGTTTACTATTAGCAACACCATGTCCTGGGTCAAAAAGTAAGCATGAATACGCTAGCTACTTTAATGAAATATGGAAGTCTTTCATAGATTAAAGTCGCTATAATCATGTCTTTCTAGTCAATATGCCACACACTCCTCATACGGAATCTATCTCTTCGTCGGGTGTGTCAACTGTTCATCCAGACCTGCTTCACCTGACACGTCAGTGACGCACTATATACCATACTCCTGTGTTCCATTTGTTGCGTTACTCTTCACCTTCCTTCGTGTTGTTCACTAGTATGTCTCTCTACATACCTCTTATCGGACTGGTCCACATATATGAGTCTTGCTGTCCTTCTGTACTCTTTCAATTCTGATAAAACTATTTCCAGCTGTTTTTTTCACCCAATGACAGGGATATTCATTGTCTTCACTGGTCAAATGGCCAAACTTATATATTTGGTTTATGTCTTGATGTAATTTCCGTATGTTAGCCTTTTACATTATGTACAATAATCCAATTGATTCGACAGACATGGAGACTTCTTCTTTTTTCACTCTCACTTTGCTTTCGACAGGGTGGCTTCATGACAATTTTGTGACGACCTCCAATTTCTTTAACAAAATCATTTCAAAAACTTGTTGGCTGTATCCGTCGGCTGTCACTTCCCCACACGTGAATCATCAGTCAGCAGAAGATGTCAGAGCTAAATTTTCCATGCATTTCTTCCATTGCCTCAACGAGCCAATATTTCTTTACTAATTCAATCTGATTCATGTTGAAAAAATTAGCTTGAATCGCAGATTTAAGAAAGTAGCTACACACAAAAATTTATCACATTAGTTACTTAGATGTCTTTTTTTTACTGATTTCTTAAGCTCTTCAACGAGTGTAATATTCCACTGAAGCTTTTGCTTTTAATTGCCTTATTTAAAAAAATCGATTTATTGCTAAAATGGAAGGGATCACTTGGGGGGCCTGTTACTTCACGTTTAATGCTTGATTTAGTGATGGTTGTCAATTGGCTCAAGTAAATGGAATAATTTTGCCACTGAACATCAGTCAACCTTTGCTGCTTGCAATCAGCAGCGTATATGGATAGGGGGAACTTTTTGTTCTCAAACAATCTTTTAAGCAAATCATAAGTTTCCATGTTTCAGCGTGTAGAACGTTTGATTAATTATGCTGTTTAGACATTCGTGCATCTGTTAAGTTTTATTCTCTGCAGGCTGCCGTCTGAATGGTGAAAAGGAGAGGTTATGCTTCTGCAAGTAAATAAAATATCTTTAGCAGACTTCTGACATAATAATATTGAATCTTGAATGCATAGTTGCAACATGTGAATAAAACATGAATTGAGTAGCAGATCCACTCTCCTTATACCCAGCTACCAGTGTTTGGTCATATATCCAGCACTATCACTTAACATAAATTCTATTTTTAAGAATATTGAAAAATGTCAAGGCCCTTATAGGATCTGACGAATGACAAAGATTTTCGCCATTTGGCACAAAATTTGGCTAATATTTTTATTTTTTTTGGAAAATAAGTTTCTAAAATTTCAACTCTTTAAATTGAAATAACTTTCCCTTATGTTGACGTAATTTATTGTTTTATAAAGCAATATTCGGCCCGAATAGTTCGGCAAAAGCCGATATCGAATATTCGGTATTTTGGCCGAATACCGAATACTTGACACATCCCTAATAATATATATATATATAATATATTATATCATATATATATAATATATATATATATATATATATATATATTTCCACGCAATCACCATCAATGATCAGCACTATAATTACTTTCTCAAAGTATGACGTCACACCAAGTCATTGAACTCATTTAAAAATCGATCCATATACTGTAGATTCAATCACCGGCAGTCGGGAGTGGATTTGAACTCACACCACATTAGCTTACTTTATATGGTCTAACCACTAGACCACCGAAGGCTACACACCTACAGCACCAAAATTAAATTTATACATTCCTATACCCTTTTATGAGCATATTCATATGAAGTTGCGTAACCTTTAACTTCAATGATAAGGGGAGTAAGAATAAAAGAAGGTTAAGTTATATATATATATTTATTATATATATATATATATATACTATACTACTATATATTATATATACTATAGTATAATATAGTATAATATATATATATATATATATTAATATATATATTATCAGCAATAGGGTATATATTCTACTATATTTAATATATATATATATATATATTATGTATAATATCATTATATATATATTATTATCATATATATTTATATAAATACTTTATATATGATAATATAATATATATACTATATAGTCATATAATATACTTATAATATAGATACTATATAGATTTATATATATTAGATATAACTATATTACATATAGATAAGTGATATATATATATATATCTTATATATATATAATATTATATATATAATATATATATATATATATATAGGTATACGTATATATTAATAATTATATAATATAATATTAGTATTAATATTATATCTATATAATAGTAATATAATACCTAACAATATTATACTTATATAGTATTATTTAATATATATTTTTATATTCTATTAAAATAATATATATATTATAATATATATATATATACCATATAGTATATTATATATATATTTATAATTAATTATATCATAGCTGATATGATTATATATTATAAAATAAGGAGTATTATAGTATATAATTTATCATCCTGACATAAGTATAATATATATATATATATATATACTTGAACATTAATTATTCTGTTATGATCTGAAATGATCTAATAACTAAAGATATCATAAAATTTAATGATCTATATATAATACTTAGTAATATAGTAATACTAATATTAATTTAATTAAATAAATGTTATATATAATAATAATTTATGTTATCATAATAAACTATTTATTATAGTATATTAATATAATTATAATATTATAATATAAATTATAGGTATATATAGTATAGTTCTAAATATATATTACTAGTTATTTATAATAATTATATATATATATTACTAGTAATCTAATAATATATATATATTATATACAGATATATTTATAATCATACTATATATCTATTACCATATATTTATAATTAATATAGTATAATTCTATGTAATATTAATATAGTTATTATCAATTATAATTAGTTATATATAAAATAGTATATATATTTTTTTAGCTCCTTCGTGATAATTAGTTATATATAAATTAATGATTATATTATATACTATACTATATCTAACTTTATATACTATATATATAAAACTAATCCACATGTTTGCTAATACAGCTAAATCTGTTATTATATACATATATATAAATAATAATAATTATTAGTTAAAAATTATCATATATATATTATATATAATTAATAGTATCAGCTAATCATGTATACAGATATACTATATAAAATATATCATAATATTATATATAGAATATATATATATATCTACCTTTTAGAGCGTGCTATCCCCTTTGCAGGGGGTAACACGGGGGGCCACCGGACATCGAACCGTTAAGGGCCGACCTATCCCAACCAGCGCCTTACCGAACGTGTTCGCAAGTTCTGAGTTATAATTCTTACCCTCGCTAAATGCTTAACTCCAATATCTGACGCCCTGGTTATGATTTGAACCAGACGTCCCTCTCGATATAGAGAAGAGGTCCTGGTACACGAAACCACTCTCTAGTCCACCGAGGCGACATTAATACCTAATTGATTAGGTACTAAGTAATGTGAATAATGAAAGTACTCTTACTATTATATATATAATATATAGTATATATATATATAGTATATAATATAATATATATTATATATATATATAGTATTATAATGAATATATTTCCTTCCATCTTTACTATTAAATAAAAAGTATGAATTATGTCTTAAAATCATTATAGGTAAAATTATACTTATTTCATCCCAAAGTCAATTAGTAGATGACAAATATATTGTTAAATTGCTTATAACATGCAAAATAGTATGATTTTAAGAAAATGAAAGATTGTAATGAAAATAAACCTATCAGTATAATCAATGCTTCTAAGTTATATATACTAAAATACTAATTGTGTTAGCAGTATATGATACAAGTTAGTTATCTGATATATATATATTATAGGATAACTATTATTGAGGGAGTAGTCAATTAATTCTATACTATTATATA
>JABUQX010120092.1:7500-15000 GCA_015478945.1 Trachelipus rathkii | reverse complement strand
TAGATATATATATATATATATATATATATATATATATACTTACTATATATATATTATAGTATAATATTATTACTATATTACTATATATTATATATATATAGATATTTGTTATGTACTATATATATTATACTATATAGTATATATATATATATATATACCTCTCTCCTATATATATTTATATATATATATATATATATTATATATATAGTATATATATATATATATAAGTATATTTAATATATATATGTATATTATATTATATACTATATATATATATATATATATAAAATATATATATAGTATATATATATATACGGGGGGGGGAGGGGGGTATATAATATATACTACTATATATATATATATATATATTTATTATTTATTATTTATCTCATTTATTTATATATATATAATATATAATATAGTATAATATATAATATATATATATAACTATATATATATTATATAATATATAACCTATATATAATATTAATAATATACCTCTATATATTTCAAAAATTACTTTAAGAGGAGTTTTCCAAAACAACTCAAAATCTTAAAATGTAAAAAAAAAACAATTTTAAAACACTTAAGAATCTAAACAGGAAAATCAAAATATTAAAAATTTAAAACAGTTGTTTACGTTTCGAGACTAGTACAACGTCTCCTCCTCAGAACTTAAATGGAATAAAAAAGTAATTTTGACAAATAAATAATAAAATTTAAATATGAAATATTAAAAAGATGAGAAGCAAATTAGACAGATGGCAACATTAAAATTACTCACAATAAAATATATTGATTGAAAATATTTTAATTCTTTTCAGATATGAAAGTTTCTTTGTTATTAGGTCAAAAATTAAAGAACCTTGGAAATTATCTAAAATTAGATTTAGTTTGAAATGAAAAAAGATCCTCTAATAATTGATTAGATTTTTATCCTTTGAAATAAACAAAAAAAGTCTGCACCTTCCAAATTAATGATGTGCTCAATTACTGTGAAAGATTGTCCTCAAAATGGCGATTTTGGTCAATTTCCTCTTGCTACCTCACCCCATGTTTCTAGATCGCCACCTTCAGGGTCTTTAACGATTTGGTGTCGCCGAATATATAGTATATATACCCTATATATATATATATATATATATATATATATACTATATTAATATATATATATTATATATTATATATGATAGTATATATATACTATATATATATTATATATATTATATATATATATATATCATATATAGTATAAATAGTATATATATATATATATAATATATATATTATATATATATATATTATATATATATATGTATATATATAAATATATATATATATATATATATATTAATATATATATTATATATATATATATATATATATATAGGGATATATAGTATATTATATATGAAGAATTAGTATATAGTTAATATGAGTAGAAGGCCTTATTTAGAGGACCTTTTTATTACGGTTACTCGGTAAAAAAATAGACTTTCTATATAAACCCCAATTTGTTTTTTTTTTTTTTAACTAAAGAATACACAAGGGTATACCGCACCGATTGCGGCAGGAAGTCGGAGGTCTCTCGCCTTTCCGAGGAAAACTACGGGGTAGGACCTTAATTTCCCTCCCCTCCGGGAGGGTCTCCGGAACCCCCGCTCTTTGGTATTTGGTTGTCGCGGGGGTTCCTCCGCCCTTCCCCCCTACGGGGTATAGAAAACGTCCCCCCCCTGGTGTTCCCCGTCGGCTCGAGCCCCCTACATTGCCGTTTAATACCTTTACAATAATATAATATATATATAGTAGTATAGTATATATATATTATATATATATATATATATATATATATATATATATATATATATATATATATATTAGGGAAGTAATAAATATATATATATGATATATATATATATACTATGTCCCCCGCCGGCTCGAGCTCCTCCCCCCAAAAAAAAAATTTAAGCCAATTTTTATGTTGAATTTTTTTTTTTTTTTTTTTTTTTTTTTTTTTTTTTTTTTTTTTTTTTTTTTTGTTCCCAATTAAAATAGTTTACAAAGATTCCAACAATGTATTCCTTTTCCCTGTAGCTATTGTAGTTTTTGAGATATGATTTTTTTTTTTTTTTTTTTTTTTTTTTTTTTCTAGGATTCCAACAATGTATTCCTTTTCCCTGCAGCGCTATTGTAGTTTTGAGATATGGATTGTGACTCTTCTAGTGGCTGACCATATATATATATTATAATATTATTATTGCCAAAGGTGGCGAATTATTATTATTATATTATTATTATTATTATTATATTATTATTATTATTATTATTATTATTATTATAGTATTATTATTATTATATTATTATTATTATATGATATGATTATTATATAAATAATATTTTCTTACTCCATTATTATTATTATTTATTATTATTATTGATTATTAATTATTTATTATTATTATTATTATTATTCATTATTATTATTTTATTATATTATTATTATTATTAGTTATGATTATTATTTATTATATTATTATAAACAATATCGGAAACAAGCAGTAAAAGAAATCTAAAAAATGTATTAAAAAAATTCAATTGGTAATATAAATTAATATGCGCTAAGCTCAAAAAACCTTAATATATGGTCTTTTCTTCGTGTACTAAATCTTTTCCTTCTCGCAAGCCATAAGTGCTTGCGAGATTTA
The DNA here is from genome assembly GCA_015478945.1 of Trachelipus rathkii. Classification (NCBI taxonomy): domain Eukaryota; kingdom Metazoa; phylum Arthropoda; class Malacostraca; order Isopoda; family Trachelipodidae; genus Trachelipus; species Trachelipus rathkii. The sequence continues at coordinate 12,295 of JABUQX010120092.1, read as the reverse complement.
AAATATTTTCTTTCTGTTTCACAACAATATTATGATAGTAATACCAACCTTACAAAATTAGGGGCTTGCGAAATCACAAAGAACATATATTATATATATATAATAATATATATAAGTATATATATATTATATATATATATTACTATATAACTTATATACTATATATATATATATATATATATACTATATATAATTATATATATCATGTAATATGTAAATAGGCCTGGGTAGGCAATTGGCCTATCTTATTTTTAAGAATAAATTAATAATTACGTGATAAAAGAATAAAAAGAACTAAAAATGTATAGAAAAATGGTTAATTATTATAAGAAACCATAAGAAAATTAATGTACAAAATCTTAAAGAAATATAAAACCAAAATGAGCTATTTATGCTTTGCCTCCCTATCCACTGGTTAACTTGCATTAGCACATCGGCGTAGCTGGAATAGAAATAAATCCTATCCCGTCAATGTTATAAAGAGAGGCAAGCCTCCTGCTCGTCGATCGTACTCTCCGTGCCATAAATAGGTTTCTTTTTTTAATTTTTCTATATAAGTTCTCATGTAATTATATATATAAATATATATATATATATTACCTATATATATAATATAATATATATATATATATATATATATATATATATATATATAGTATAATAGATATAGATATATATATATATATATAATATATATACTATATATATCAAAGTTTAGCCCTAATATGGTAAACTTTGTTTCACGGTAACTTAATAATATGGTTAAACTGTTATATATATATATAGTATATATATATATATATATATATATATATATATATATATAATATAATATACTATATTATTATATATATATATATAACTATATATAATATATATATATTATATATATATATATATATATATATATATATATATATATATATATATATATATATATATATATACTATATATTAATATTATTTATATATATATATATATATATATATATATATAATAATATATATATTATATATTATATATTATATATATATAGTATATTTATATATATATATATATATATATATATATATCCCATATATATATATACTACTAATATATTATATATATAGTATATATATTATATATTATATATATGATATATATATACTATATATCTTGCCTACCCATGTAAAAACATCTAGCTACGCCACTGATATATATATATATCATAATATATATATATTATATATTATATATATATATATATATAGATATATATATATATATATATATACTATACCTATTATATATATATATATATATATACTAGTATATATATATATATATATATATAATAAATAAATATTATATATATATATATATATATATATATATATTATATATATAAAATAAAAATATATTATATATAGGGGTATATATATATATATATATACTATATATTATATATATATAATATATATAATATTATATATATATATATATATATAATATAGGTCATGCAAATTTTCTACGAACAAAATTAATCTGCGAGGTATTTTTCAAATGTAAGGAAATTAAAAGGGAAAAAATTTTGAAACGGAAAAGACAAAACTTTCTTTTGTAAATGGAGAATTTTCAAATATAATTTAATTTGTATCAACAAAAAAATTAAAAAGAAATATCTATATATTTTTTGGGGTTTCACACCTAAGCTGTATAAAAAATAAGTAAACTTTGAGACAATTTATTTCGGTTTTAAATTTGATGTATCTACGTAAATTTTGTAAAGTGAATGTAGACGCTATCACACTGTTCTTTTTTTTTAATTAACGAATATCATAGCGTGCGGCATACACGGCCCGATGCACGGCAGACCGCCCGCGCACTACCGGCGGGCCTCGCGCGAACACCTGTGCCTAAACATGTTAAAATCAATGTCTTCTTTTTTCGTACAAACAATGAAAGAAACGCAACCTTAAGGGTAAGGCAAGCTTAAAGCTTTCCCTTTATATGTGATTTTTTACCTCATCGTCATAAAAATTCCCTCACCTTCCTTAAAACTGTGTTCGTAGAAACGTAGGAAAAATTTGCATTTGACTATATATTATATATATAATATATATATATATATAATATATATATATTATATATATATATATAATATATATATATATATATATTATATATAGATATATATATATATATATATATATATATATATATATATATATAGTAATATATATATATACTATAATATAATATATATATATACATACTTCATCCACTCCCTATATATATATATATACTACCTCTCATTTATAATATATAATATATATATATAGTATATAAATATATATATACTATATAATGTATATATTATTATATATATATATATATATATATTATATATATATATATATATATTTATATATATATATATATATATATATATATTATAATATAATATAGTATATATATATATATATATATATATATATATGTAACTTTTAAAGCGATTTGTAACCAAATACATTTTTCTTCACTCTCGGCGGCGGCAATAATATTTTTAGTTTCAAAAAACAATTGGGGTTTGATTTTTATATAATAAAGAATGTGTTCATTATTTTCTAATGTTCGGGGATGTATAGCATTTGCGCAATTTTAGAAAAGTTTTTCATTGTTTTAAAAGTAATGAAAAACAATATTGATAATAAATATTAAAAAAAATTCGGCGACTAATTTTACCAAAAGCTTTCTTATACTATTTTCCGAAAAAAAGTTTGGGATAATTTGCCATTGTTTTATTCTTTATAGTACAATAACGTTTTTATATCTCCATCCTTTCTCTTTCATATATTTTTATTACTACTTGTCAGATCGTTAAATTGGTAGATTAAAACTATTACTACAGATACTGCGACTACTATTATTTTTACTACAATTGCTACTAATTCTATTGTTACTGCGTCACTACTTCTTCTGAAATTCTAATACTATTATTATCACTATTGCCATTACAATTGTTGCTACAACCACTGTTATTAATACTTATACAACTACTACTACTACCACTACTACTACTACTACTACTACTACTACTACTACTACTACTACTACTACTACTACAGCTTTAACAACTGCTAGCTAGCGAAAATTAATAACAATTAATCTTTCCTTCTAAAAAAAACAAAAGAAAAAAAAAAAAACAAATTCTTCATACAAACAAAGATAAAATAAATAAGCAAATAAATAAAACAAATGAATAATGTGACTTTTGGGAGCGTAAACACTGCCAGAAAAAGACTATTAATATTTCACATCAACGAATTCTTTTTTTATGGATACTTATTTATGTTATCAGAAATGATATATAAAAATGGGAGATTAAAAATGGCTGCATTGCGGAGACAATTGTCTTATATTCTCTTCCTTTAACATATTATTATTATTATTATTATTATTATTATTATTATTATTATTATTATTATTATTATTATTATTATTATTATTATTATTATTATTATTATTATTATTATTATTATTATTATTAATATTATTATTATTATTATTATTATTATTATTATTATTATTATTATTATTATTATTATTATTATTATTATTATTATTATTATTATTATTATTTCTAAAATCTCAATATCAGCATTTATTTTAATGTATGATTTTGCTTTTTCAAGCCTCCTGAAAGTATTTCTTTCTACAGAAGAAATTTTCTTTAATATTATCCTAGAATAAAATAAAATTATTGATTTGATTATAGTACCGAGCTTTCGTCCGGATACTTCCGACATTTTCAAGGAATAATTTTATTTTCTATATTTTAACAATTTTGATAAAATGAATATCGTATTTCTAATAACAAAAAAGAGTAAATAAAATTAAAAATATTTAAAGTTAGAATGTTGACGTAAATGAAAATTTTTGTTATTTAAAGGTGTTTAAAAAAGTTGATCATTTCATTATATTTTATATTTATTACTGGTTTATGTTTCCTTAAGAGCAATGATTCCCCGAGGCGCAATTCATAAAAATCTTTCTTTCTTGTTATGATGGAGAAGCCCTCTTTTATGCTGTTATCGGGATTTTTGTGGTGTTCTTCTTTAAAATGTTGAAATACTTTACTCGGCTTATACTTATGTTGCGACATTCTCATGTTGAGGGTATTCGTTGTGTATCCTATATAAGCGGCGTTACATCCACTTTCAGAACATTGAAATTGGTACACAACGTTACTACTCTCACCATCCGAAAGCGCTTCACGAGTAGAGAAGCACGAGCTCAGTTTCAATGGCTTATAGTAAGATCTTAATATAAGCTTCTTCCCGTCTTTTGCTTTAATATGCTCTTTTAAAATTAGTTTTAATTTGCTTTCTTCCTCTTTTTTTCTGGTCTAATATTTTCATTTATAATATAATGAGCCTTATAATTTTCGTTTTCATTGAGGATATTGCGGCGAATAAATTATTTAAAGTGTTCTTTATAGTTTTCTCTATAATATACTGGGGGAAGTTATTGTTTATTAGATTCTGTGTTATTCTTTTAATTTCTATATCAAAAAGGGTCCAATCAGACGATATCTTAAATGCTCGGTGAACTAAAGTCTTTATGGTAGCAATTTTGTAGTTTAGAGGAGTGAAGGAGTCAAAATTCAAGTATGTTCCTTTATCTGTAGATTTAACGTAGACACTTCTATCAATTTTTCCATCCTCTTTAATTTTAATGTTAATATCTAAGAAATTAATATAGTTATTTTTGGCCTTTTCAAAGTAAATTTTAAACCACTACGAGCTTTTA
>JABUQX010120091.1:12500-25000 GCA_015478945.1 Trachelipus rathkii | reverse complement strand
CCAAATCATCATTTTCAAATAATTTTTTTTACATTATTTTAGCCCGTAAAAGCGGCTTACTATATATTTTCCTCATCCATTGTATACCTTGTTGTAGTATTTAGTCTATTATTTGGTCTCTGACCATTATTTTTACCATACTTAGCGTGTGCAAATCGCATCTTAGGCATATTTTTTTTTATTTTTTTCTCGTAATATTGTTTTCGAAAATATTTTACAATCGTATTATATAAATATTTATCAACTATGTCCCCTCCTGACGCTGCAAATACTGAAAATATGAACGTAATATCACAACAGCCTGCTTCAGACAGGGAAACCCCTACCGCTTACACGGGAAAATTTGTCAACAACGATCTCGATTTGACCTTTACATTACTCGAGCTCCAGCTGGAATCCACCAATGAACTTGCACGATTCAGAGCCCTATTGAACATATTGCCTGTTCCTGTATTACAGCGCCTGAAAGATGTTTTACCCTCCTTACATTCCCACAACCAGCCCTATACTCAACTTAAAACCGAACTTTTAAACCGGCTGGGAGAAACCGACGCTGAAAAAGTAAAAAAACTTTTGACTGGTGGCTCTCTTGGAGATCGTTTGCCATCAGTTCTATTATCTGATATGTTAAATCTTCTCGACGGCCCTCCTGTAGGTAATTGCACACACATTGTTCGTCATCTCTTCCTACAGAAACTCCCTGCAGAGATGCAATTGCGCTTGGCTACCGTCGATCCTAATTGTTCGCTGCAAGAACTCGCTACTTATGCAGATAGAGTTTGTAAAGCGAAACCTCTTACGACAGCAGACATACCTTCACAAGTTTCGCATATCATAGATCCCACCGGTAATAATAACTTACCACCAGCGTCACCTTCACATGTGAGTGAGTCAGTAAATGCACTTCGGCACCCACCGGCCCCAGAAAATGCTTATATTTTATCACAACTACAGGTGTTACAGAACACCATCATGGATTTAACTACGAGAATGCGAGCTTTGGAAACGCGTTCCACTGCTCCTTCCCCCCCTCCTCCTTCCCCTCCTTATCCTCAACAACAATATCCTTATCCTCAACAACAGTATCCTCATCCTTCATCCTCTCCTCATCCTTATTCACTACCTCCTTCATACCCCCAGCCTCCTCCCACTCCTTCATACCCCCAGCCCCCTCCCAATGCATCAAATACTTATTCTGCTTACAATTATGGTCATAATTCTCGCTCTCCTACTATGCAACGACGTTCGTACCGTCGCTCACCTACTCCTTCGCGTCAATTCGCCTCTTCTCCTGTTGATTCTCAGGCTTTAGTTCAGTTTCCATCACATAACCAACAGGGTGTTTGTAGAAATCATCAACGTTTTGGAGATCAAACTCGGTCATGTCTTAAGCCTTGTACATTCGGGAATTTAAACTTAAACACCACTCCATAAATTCGCTCGGGGTGGTATCGAAAGCGTCAAACTTACTTTGTGTCTACGATCCCTCCACCAAACTATCTTATCTCGTAGATTCCGGTAGCTCAATTTCAGCTGTACCACGTACCATTCTCAAAAACACTCAAGCTCCAGAACCATCAGGCTCTTTACGCGCCGCCAATGGCACAACCATTAACACTTATGGTACCAAACGACTCCATTTAACGCTCTCGTTCCGTCGTGATTTTATATGGGACTTCACGATAGCCGACGTCACATTACCAATATTAGGTGCAGACTTCCTGTCCCACTTCAACCTTCTTGTTGACATGAACCACAACCGCATCATTGATTTTGAGACACATTTCTCATCCGCTTGTATTCGTGCATCTGCTTCCATCAGTGGCATACATCTTTCTCCATCTAATAATGTTTTTGAATCGTTATTAATTACCGATTTTCCAGAGCTTCTCTCTCCAGTCTCCAAGTTCCCTCCTGTGAAACATAATGTTGTTCATCACATTGAAACTTCTGGCAGACCTCCATTCTCTCATGCACGACGTCTTGCACCAGATAAACTCAAAGCGGCAAAGCTAGAATTTGAATCTCTCTTAGAGAAGGGCATCATCCGACCTTCCAAATCTGACTATGCCTCTCCATTACATATGGTTCTCAAACCGAATGGGGACTATCGCCCGACTGGCGATTATCGCTGCCTAAATGCAATCACTCGCCCAGACCGCTATAATGTACCTCATTTACAGGATTTCACATCCCACCTCTCTGGTTGTACCATTTTCTCAAAAATTGACTTAATTAGCGCATTTTTTCAAATTCCCGTCAATCCGGAAGACATTCATAAGACTGCCATTATCACTCCTTTCGGCCTTTACGAATTTCTTCGAACACCATTCGGTTTACGAAATGCTAGTCAATCATTTCAACGTCTTCTAGACTCAGTATTACGTGGTTTACCCTTCGTATTCGCCTACATAGACGACTTATTGATTGCCAGTGCCTCTCCGGAAGAACATACTTCACATCTCAGGCAAGTTTTTTCCAGACTAAGTGAATTTGGTCTATGTGTCAATTCTTCCAAATGTGAATTCGGAGTTTCATCCCTAACCTTTCTTGGACATACGATCTCTGCCGAAGGTATACGTCCCCTTGAGGATCGTGTGGCAGCCATTCGTGAGTTTCCGAAACCCGTTAAACAGCGTCAACTTCGTCGTTTTTTAGGGATGGTAAACTTCTACCATCGTTTTATACCGTCCGCCGCTAAAATTCTCCTCCCGCTTCACGCACTTCTTAAGCATCCACGTAAAGGTTCTGCTGCTTCTGTCACTGTAGATTGGAACGACGAAGCAACTAATGCCTTCACCGCCATCAAGGAAGCCCTTGCCTCTTCCGTGTTACTTATATTTCCATCCGACACAGCCCCGACTAGAATCAACACAGACGCTTCAGACTTCGCAGCTGGAGCTGTGCTACAACAATTTATTGATAACGAATGGCGTCCATTAGCTTTCTTTTCTAAAAAGTTCCAACCGCCTGAAACACGATACAGCGCATTTGGAAGGGAACTTCTCGCAATTTATTTAGCTATTAAGCACTTCCGTTACTTCATAGAAGGTCGGGAATTCCATGTTGTAACTGATCATTTACCCATCACGCATGCCATTACAGCTTCCAGAGTGAAACAGTCCCCTCGTGAGGCACGTCACCTTGAATTCATTGCCCAATTCACAACTGATATCCGCCATATAAAAGGAAAAGACAACATTCCTGCCGATGCTCTATCCCGAATTAACGCTATCTCTCCTTTACCAGACATTGATTTCGTCGAAATGGCTCGCTTGCAGCAACTCGAAGAGATTATTTTCCCTCCTGCCTCTTCTTACGACATTCAAACTGTAGAAATTTTTGGTTTTCCACCTTTGTTATGCGACGTCTCTTCCGCACATCCTCGTCCAGTAGTACCGACCCCCATGCGCAGAAAGGTGTTTCACACCATTCACGACGTGTCGCACCCAGGGGTAAAAGGTAGTCAGGTTAAAATAGGTAAGCATTTCGTCTGGCCGTCCTTACTAAAGGATGTTAAACAGTGGACAACGCAGTGTCTCAACTGCCAACGATCCAAGGTTCACAGGCACACCATCGCACCTCTTCAGCAATTTCTTCCCCTGGTGAACGTTTTGACCAGGTGCACATTGATTTAGTCGGCCCTTTACCATCCTCAAATGGTTTCACCCACATTCTAACTTGCATTGACCGGTACACTCGATGGGTAGAAGCCATTCCCTTGCGTGATACTTCCAGCGAGACAATTGCTCAGGCATTTCTGTACAACTGGATAGCCAGGTTTGGCACTCCGTCGACTGTGTCCACAGACCAGGGTAGGCAGTTTGAGTCTCACCTCTGGAAGGACCTTATGACCTTAATCGGCTCTAAGCGCCTTCGCTCTTGCAGCTACCATCCGCAAGCTCAAGGGCTCATAGAGAGGTTCCACCGACAGCTAAAGGCCTCTCTTATGGCCCATGGAACACCGGACAATTGGTCCGAAACTCTTCCTCTTGTCCTACTCGGTATCAGAACTTCATACAAAGAAGACCTCAAATGCTCAACTGCTGAGCTCGTCTATGGCACCACCATCCGAATACCTGGTGAGTTTATCCTTCCTTCTCCAAAACTACGAACCAGCACACCTTCCTGGCTCGCCTTCGTCAGTGTTGAGGCGTGGAAGCCGTCTTTGCCACGTCACCCTCCCCGTCCAACCTACATGCCTGCGGATTTGGAGACTTGCTCTCATGTATTAATTCGGCATGATTCACACCGTAGCCCTTTGCAAGCCCGCTATGACGGACCTTTCCTCGTATTAAAACGCTATCGAAAGTTTTTCACCTTACAGAAGGGGAGCAAAAGCGAAAACATATCAGTGGATAGGATCAAACCGGCTTATTTCGAACATGATCCCGCTTCTTCCACCACTCCTCCTCCACCTTCTGCAACCGCACCATCTACCTCTACTTCGCAAGATAATATCGACTTTATGCCCATTCTGCCTTTTACATCAACTTGTTCTCCAACCGAACCTGACCCTTTGCCAACTCCTTCAACTGTTGTCACTCCTTCGCCAGCTACTTCAGCGCCCCGCGCTACGACATCTCCGCCTCCTGTTCCGATGCAGACACCTCTGCCTCCTGCTCCAATACAGATTCCTCCTCCGAATCTGGAACCTATTCCAACTCCAACCTTACCGTCTTGTCTACCTCGTTCCACATCGCGTTATGGACGAACTCTACGCCCTGTAGTCCGATTTTCACCTTGATCCTCACGACGCTCCTCTGTTCGAAGGGGAGCCATATTACCTTCTCTTTCTTCCTTTTCATTATTATCGTCCTACTTCTCACGTGACCACATCCTTGTTTGCTATTGGTCAATCGATCACGCCATTTTATCGCCTTGAACAAGCTTCCTGGAACCGCTCCTTTATTTCGTCCCAAATAACCTGTTTCATTACAAACAATTCGCTAAATCTTATGAATATTGATCTTGTGAGCATCAGTGATTTTATTACAAACGTTTAATGCTCCATCAGTCTCTGTGTAACCTTTGTCTCGAATAGTACAAGGTGTGTAATTTCGCCTTATTTTCTAAGGCCTAATTTTGTGCTATTCCGTATCGAAAATAATTCTTTGTTATAATATTTAGTGAAAAAACATTTAGTGAAAATTTATCTTTGTGGCGCCATTATTTAGATTTTTAAATTACTTTTTAATATTTTATTCACGTATACAGCGAAGCTATGCGCAAATTTTTATTAATTAAATATAATTGTCTACCCTAAATAGAGATCTTAATCATAAATAGAGAACGCACTATTTTATGCGTAACTTTTATATTTCATACTGTAATCTCATTATTATTATTATTATTATTATTATTATTATTATTATTATTATTGTTAATGAACAATATATTAATTATGTTTATTGTTTCAATATAGATTTTGACAACCGAAAACGAGTTTTGTTACTACAGCCTTCTGAAACTTCAGTTACGTCCCTGAACGTAACAATATATATATATATATATATATATATATATATATATATATATATATATATATATATATATATATATATATATATATATATATATATATATATATATATATATAGATATATAATATAAATTACAAAGCGATATATTTTATCGTCGTTTAAGAAGTGTGAAATTTAGACAAAAGATAGGCTCGATTTTTTAGCAATAATGAAACTATTCGTGACTGCTGTGCTAATTTATATGTTGAAAATTGAAACATAATGGCTTAATGCCTTAGGAACTATATGAGGACTGGTTTAACTTGGTGTGAGAAACCTTCTTTTTTTTTATTGAGAACAGGATGAGAGAGAGAAACTTTAAAAAGAAATAGAAAGAACAGAATAACAGCGGAGTCAGAAAAATGCAAGAGAGTCAGAAGAAAAATGTCCAAATGAAGTTGGATGCTTAAAAAACAGCGCCAACACGAGGTAACGATGGCGACTGTAAGCCTCCGCAACAACTACTGCTAGCATATAATAAGCTGCCCTGGATTAAGTTACATCCCTTCTGACGAAAAGGTAAACAATACAGAAGACTATATTACTTTGTTTGAAAAGCAAGCTATTGCCAATGAAATACCCAAACAACGTTATGCTCATCTGTTAGGATCTTTACTTACTGGTAAGGCAGTTACTGTCTACAACGAGCTAACATTGGAAGATTCATCAAGTTTTGATACTTTAAAGAAAGTATTGCTCGTGAGGTATTAACGAAGGAATGGCTATCGTTCAAAAAATTCAAATCAGTAGCGCGATCAACTGATGATAATCCGGCAGTGTACATGAAGAGATACATGACGCGTGAAGAAATGGATAACTACCGAGGGTGTAAAAGAAAGTGTCGATGATTTGTTGAAATTATGCCACAGACAAGTACATGAACACTGTGGCTAAAGAGTTAGCTACTTTTCTAAAAGAAAGAACAATAAGGTTATGGAAGACATTGTCACAAGCTCTGAAAATTTCTTGTATGCACATAAAACGAACCTAGCACAACGAAACAGTCACGCGAATAGTTACAAAAACAAACAGAATAACGGAAACAGGTATCATGACAAGAAGCCAACGTACAGCAGTACACATGCCAACAAGACGAATGAGTCGGCAAATGTTGCTCAAAGCAACGCTGGAAGGAAAGATTCCAACAAAACTCAATCCGAGCAGAAAGATTCGTTCACCTGCTATAGATGTAATAAGCGCGGGCACATGGCGAAGAATTGTCGAGTGTCGCTCAGTAACAATAGGACAGGAGTTTTCATACTCATTATGGACGGCAGAAAGATGATACAAGAACTACTGTGGCTGCAGCAGATATTACTGCGAAAAAGGAAGATCTTGCATCTCCGGTTGAAGAAGTAGCCAATCAGTAGAAGTCTGTATAGTGGGTGTTAAAGATGACAACCCCCATCGTCTGCCAGTCGTTGATGGCTTTCCCGTCCGTTGCTTAAGAGACACCGGTTGTAACGGGACAGTCTTAAGACAGAAATATGTTCCTAAAGAGCTATATACTGGAGAATATACAAACATGAGACTTTTGGATAATACCGTGAAAAGAGTTCCACTCGCGACTGTAGATTTGGATACTCCATACTACACAGGAAAGACGAAGGCTGTAGTAATGGCTGATGTAGTATACGACTTGATTTTAGGAAATATCGAAGGAGTTTTACCTCCAGACAAGCCTGATGTTAGTTGGGATGGGTCGCAGTACCAGAGTCTTCGCGTAAAGCAAGCAACTACAACTCACATGGAGTTAGGATCCCCAGACATCGTTTTGGCGGAAGAGAGTACGTGCGTAAAGCCAAATACTCACATGGATACCCCTGAAGTCAATCTGCACACAGAAGAGGCGGTGGAAGCTGAAAATGAAACACCTGGAGAAGAAATTATCAAAGCCTCACAGAAGAAGAAACCTCTTGTAGAAGACAACCTGTATCTCGCATTGGAGAGTGCCGACAAAGAATCATTCAGAAAGAAAGACTCTGATAGTTCAGAAGAAATTCACCTCAGTGAAACGATCCCGAGCGTTGCAGCTCTAGGGGAAACATCTGATCCCGATAACGGTTAGATTGATAATCTCGTAAGAGACAGAAATGATTTTAAAGAAAAACAAAAGCAGGATCCTACTCTTGGTAGAATATGGAAGTCTATAGAAAAGGGTGAAAGGAAGTTCCTGATAATCAACGATTTGCTATTCAAGAAAGTAAAAGAAAACAATACTGTAAAAAACGTATTTATTGTACCGAAGGAATTTAGAAATAAAGTGATGAGCATTGCTCACGACGAGGTATTTGGTGGTCATCAGGGCGTAAAGAAGACAATGGGTAAGATAACACACCATTTTATTGGCACAACATTTATCAAGATGTGGCAAGATTTTGTTACTCGTGTGACATCTGTCAGAGAACGTGTCCGAAGGGTAGAGTGGCAAAAGGGACAATAATATAATTGAGAAACCCTTCCAAAGAGTAGTTATTAACTTGATATTCCACCTTCGTCTGAAGGACAGTAATATGTCTTAACTTTAGTGGACAGTGCCACAAGATAACCTCAAGCCATACCCTTAAAAATTATTTCGGCCCAGACGGTATTCGAAAGCTTAATTAGCATCTTTATGCATTTAAGTGTCCCTAGAGAAGTTGTTTCGGATAATGGTACACAATTCACATCGCTACTGATGAAAGACGTGGCAAAAATGCTCAATATACGACAAATTCATTCAAATATCTTCCATCCTATGACCCAAGGGGTCACTGAAAAGTTCAACGGCATGCTGAAGACCATGCTGAAAAGAATGCCACTAACAAGTCAGAAAATGGAATAAATTTATCGAACCACTTCTGTTTGCATACCGAGAAGCGCCACAGGAGTCAACAGGATTCTCACCGTTCGAGTTATTATACTGGCAATCAGTCAGAGGACCCATGCAGATTTTACACGAGTTATGGGCCGGTGATATCGATCCTGAGCAGGCAAAATCTACATACAAGTATGTATTTGACTTGCAAGAGAGTTTGAATGAGACACTGAAGTTGGCTAGAGAAAATTTATCCAGAGCACAAAGTAAACAAAAGATATTATGATAAAAGAGCAAGGAATAGAGTTCTAAAAGCTGGAGAGTTCGCATTGGTACTCATACCAAAATTTCACAACAAGATGCTGATGAGATGGGGCGGGCCGTACGAAGTAGTTGCTCCTTATGGGCAAGATAATTATAAAATCAAAGTTGGAGATGTGGTAAAAATACCATATCAATCTACTGAAAAAGTACGTTTCAAAAGAAGAGAGTGACACGAGAAAGGACAACTGATCAAGAATTGGGAGCATCAACAGTTCTTCTCGAAGTTGATGACGGAGAATATTCTGTTCAGTGGTAGAAAACTACTGAAGAGAGTGAGAGTTTAAAGGACATTAAAATCAGTGAAGAAATCTCCGAGATTAGATGAAAAGGGAATTGATGGATGTAGGCCTCCTGAGATATTTTCACCGATATTCCACGATCGACATGTAATCGACCTTATCGATGATAATCCCATACGATTGAAACCATATACCCTACCCTATACCACGCAGGCAGAACTGAGAAAAGAAGTCGACAAGATGCTTAAGATGTGGGTGATTGTGAAGTCCTCCTCACCTTATGCAGCACCAGTGGTAGTGGTACAGAAGAAGGATGGCACGAAGCGTGTATGCTCCGATTATCGTGTCATAAATAAGGTAACCATCTTCGACTCTGAGCCGATGACAACCACCTAAACTTTGTTTACAAAGTTTGCTACATACAAGTATTATAGCAAGCTTGACTTGTATCAAGGGAATGGCAGATCCTATAGCAGAAGCCAGAAGATGCCTACAAGACTGGATTTTCGACCCAAGATGGTCACTTCCACTACGTAAAATTGCCATTTGGGATGGTCAACGCTGGCGCTACTTTAGTTAGAGCCATGAGGAGAATCTTAGATGAGATTCATGATGTAGACTTCTATATTGACGACATCATCGTACATTCTTCGAACTGGAAACGGCACCTGGAGACGATCAAGACTGTTCTTTCAAGACTTCAAAGTGAAGGATATACCATCCGACCCTCTAAATGCGAGTTTGCCGCTACGAGCGTAGAATTTCTGGGTCACCAGATCGGAAATGGTATTAAAGGATTGCATGATGATAATGTCGCCAAGATTTTGAAAGCTGAGCCGCCGAGGAACAAAAAGCAAGTGAGGTCATTCCTTGGGCTGACGGCATACTACAGGGACTTTGTGAAGAATTATGCTGACATAGCTTCGCCTCTTTCTGACCTTACCAAGAAAGGAGAGCCGACCAAAGTAAGGTGGGAAGCTAAACATCAGCAAGCTTTTGAAAAGCTAAAGAAAGCCCTGACCTCGAAAACAATACTGCGTATGCCACAACTGGATAAAGTCTTTAAATTTCAAGTTGACACATCAGACACCTCACTTCGATACGTGTTACTTCAAGAGGAGAATAAGATATTTCATCCAATCGCATATAGGAGCAATAAGTTGTCGCTTACGCAACAGCGGTATTCCATCATAGAAAAGGAGGAACTGGCAATAGTGACAGGGGTTAAGAAATTCGAGCCATATTTGTATGGGAAGGAGTTCATCCTCCAAGCAGACCACCGTCCACTCGCGGCCATGAATAAGAAAAAGTATAAAAGGCCATGGATTAGGCGCTGGGCCTTGTATCTCCAACGATTTAGATTTCTCCTCCAACACATCCATGGTAAAGACAACATCATCGCTGACTATCTTAGTAGATCAATTGGCGATGTCTCTATCCCTTCCTCAATCCATGCATTCCCCCTCCTTCATTCTCTCTCCTCTCTCCCCCTCGCCTCTCCTCTCTCTCTCTTATTCATGTGTGTGTGTATGTGTGTGTGTGTGTGTGTGTATGTTGATTATGTTCAGATTTTTGTTTTATGTGTGTGTGTGTGAGAGGATCATATCGGATGATGACCATCTGAGTTTGTGTGTGTGATAAAATATTTCGGATTTGAAATTTTGCGATAAAGTAAAATTGTAAGATTTAAAGGTGATTTTTATGTATATATTGAAGCTAAAAGAAGCCTTAACATTTTTAATTTATTTAAAATGTGAGTAGCCGACTTTTGTCTAAAAAAAATGTTCTTTTTCATTGATTCTTGTAATTATATATATATATTTTTTTTATTTAAGATTGCAAGGTGTTGCCAATTGGACTCCACCCTTTCGTTGTGATTTGGAAGGTATGGGAATCCTACTAAATATGAACAAATGTATAAATTTATGTATTCTTCTATTTATTTATCGATTTTTAATTGGTCTAAAATGTATCAAGGATGACCTTATTTCATATAAAATGTAATGTAATTTAGTTTAGAGCGATTATTATTCATTATTTTGTTGGAGGCAACTTGTGTAGCTGTGTACGTTTGGCATACCATCATATTTACGATGACTTTGAAAATTCGTCTGTAGTACCGTTATTGCTCACCTGTGTTTTAGATTATTTGTTAATATTGCGTTAGATTTTCTTGATTTAATTATTTAATATTTTATTATGTCTAAAATAATCTTATGAAAAAAAATTGTCTTTCAAAATTATTTGAAGTTGTTTTACTCTCCACTATAAAGATTATTATAAAAACAGTTCTAACGACTTATATGTTGCTGGTTGACTAGCCGCGAGTAGCCCAGCTTAGGTGAAAGAAGGCGTCCTTACCAGAGAAAGCTGCAAGAAGCTAGTATCTGTCTATTTAGATTCCGCAAGGTAAACCGGGGTTATTACGTGGAACACGAAAAGAACTTTAACCACAACTCGTGAAGTGGAAGAAAAAGAAATAACTCCCAGCACTCCTGCCACTTCATATTGGTGACCCAGAAGTTAAACACCCTCTCTAGCAGCAGTTCCTTTTCTAAGGTGACTCAAGCACAAGTTCCTCTTCTAAGGTGACTCAAGCAGGAGACCACTCGCTTAAGACTTCAAGAAGAAGAAACTCTCTCTCTCTCTCTCTCTCTCTCTCTCTCTCTCTCTCTCTCTCTCTCTCTCTCTCTCTCTCTCTCTCTCTCTCTCTCTCTCTCTCTCTGAAGATGTTTTCTAACGACGAACAATCAGGGTGAGACCATCGCCGGGATCAAGGTTAAACCTCCCGTGTTTTCCAAGACTTCCGTCCAATCTGGGTCAGAATCTTAGAGGCACAGTTTCACCTTGGTAAAATAACCTCGAGCTCTTTCCCAGCTGCCCACTGATGTCGTGGACCGTATATCCTCTGCAGACTTCGATGCTCAAGCTTACACTCCGCTGAAGAAAGCGGAGTCATTACCATCTACGAGAAGAGTAAGACGGAGTTATCAACGAGTTTATGTTCAAACAAGCTGACAGTGGTAATCCTTTGCTTCAACTTAAGAAATGCTTCGTTATGGCACCATATTAAAGATTGAGAAGACATTATTCCGGAATGCAGTTCTTGAAGACGCTTCAAACAACATTCGACCAACGATGGCTTCGCAAACAGCACTATCCTTGAACAACTTGGTGAACTAGCAAATGATCTAGTGGTTTTGGTATCGTCCGCTCCTGTCATGGTGGCGTCTACTACATCACCTACAAAAGCAACTTCAGCAGCAGCAGCAACAGCGACAACATCTGTAAGGAACACCTGTGGAACTGCGTCCATACAGTCAAAATCAAAGACCCCCACGTCTGCTGTGCTCACATTTACTTCGCCCAACAGGCAAAGACATGCAGGTAATGGTGCAAGTGGCCTGATAAAACTAATGTTCAGGTGCAGCCCTCGTCTCGTCCCTCTTCTAGAGCTTCTTCTCCTGCCCCAACGGAAAACTAGAAGAGCGAGCTGATTGCTGCGCTATAATCAATGTCACAATATTCGGTACAGATACTCTCTTCCTCTTAAACATGAGAGCTTCCATTTCAAGTCTACCTTCTTCAATGGTAACCAACATGTCCCTATTTGCCATT
>JABUQX010120091.1:0-7500 GCA_015478945.1 Trachelipus rathkii | reverse complement strand
ATTAATTGAAAGATAACTTCGTTTTAGTTTTTATTTAGGTATTAATTTATTTACAAAATTTATAAAGCGTCGTGCGCTAAGATTGTTTGTTTATATCTCTCTCTATTGGCGGGCTAGCAATAATAGCTACAAAAACATTGACATGAGCCACTTTTTGAGGGGCAATTTGCCAACCGTTACAACTTTACAATTATGGCATTTTGCGCCATATTTTCGTAATTATTACGAAGTATTCACATCAAATATACAAAATTATTTTATAAACAAATTATTAATGAATCCAATTTGTTGCATGTGGTGACTTTTGGAGGGTGAATTTCCAAGTTTACTTGGAGATTCACACCTGAACACCCAGCCACTTCTAAAATACTTAATTTTAGAGGAATAGAGAAGATTAAGTGAAAATTCAAGTAGTAGAGGAAACTTAAATCTAACAAAATGACTATACCTAAAAAGTTATCAACATGTTACATGAAAGTTTCACCTTTATATCACTTATCACAAGAGTATACTGGCATTAGAATATATAAACTTTAGCACCAATAGAAATTTTCTTTATAAATCATCTAATTCTTCACATTCATTATTTAACATAAAATATGGCTTTACATTTATTAAATTTTCACATTGTACTTGATTATTCTTATTTATGTACACATTATTTCCAGATAACTTTACTATGGGATAGGGGCCATGATATATGGGTTCTAGTTTGGTTCTGCCATACTGCTGTTTTTTAACTAATACAAATTTGGCATCTTGCAGACTATTTGGCACATATATTTTGGGGTTCTTGGCAGTAAATTCTGGAGACAGAGGGAGTCCTAAGAATAATTTTAGTTTTTCAGCGTAAGTTTTCATGGACATGGGGAAGGAGGACTCCAGCTGATCTATTAATGCTCCAGGAAGAGTTGGATTTTGGCCCATCATTAAGGGCAGGGGTGATTCCTTCTGAATTCAATGGGGCAGTACGCAGACACAATAGCACAATGGGGAGAAGATCTAGCCAATAATACTTCACATCTTCCAACTCATCCGACAGCATGGCTCGCAAAGATCTCAACAATGTTCTATGGGAGTTTTCGATGAGGCCATTGCTTTGTGGGGTATAGGCGGAGGTAAAGTTATGCCGGGATCCTAACTCCTCACACACACTCTTGAATAAGTCCGACGTAAACTGCGTTCCTCTATCAGAATGTAAGTTCCCTACCCACGTCCAGCTGATGGGTAGAAATTCTCTAGTAAATTACCCCACTATGGGTGAGGTTTTCTATGTTTTTTAAAGGGAAAGCAAAGAGATAACGGGAGAACTTATCAATCAATGTTAAAAGGTACTTATAGCTTTTGATGAGGCAAATTTTAAGAATGTCAAATATGGACTACTGAATTTGGCCGATACTGGCCTATAAGATTCATATGGAGGGCTTATTTTGCGAAAAGATTTAGATCTCTGACATGCATCACAACTTTGTACAAAGTGCTTTACATACTTTGGCATATTTTTCCATACAAAGCGCTTTCTAAGGGATGCCAGAGTTTTCTTAACACCAAAATGCCCTAAAGAGTGAGAATAAGAAATGACAGGAAGAATAAAGGATTCTGGAACAAAGACACGTGGTGAAAGTGGAATAGATTCATCAACGACTAGTGAGACCAAGTCATTCCTATAATAATAGAGTCTTTTTGTAAGCTTAAGACCTGTATTTTCTTGGTTATATAAATATTTCTGAAGTTGTACATCAGTTTCTTGTGCTGCTTGCAGTTCTTTGTAGTCAATCTTACACTGAAAAAGCTTAAATACATCATTGGCAGAAATATTGAAAATTGATGCAAGAGCATAACCGTCATCCTCTGTTGAAGAATTCTGCTGGGGTAGAAAATCTGGTGACACCAAGACTTCATCACAGGATACTTCGGGAATGACTTCTGCTTCAGGTATCTGATCTCCAATTTGAAGAGCAGAGCTTGTTGCTGCACCTATTTCTTCTTTTTCTGCAGAAGTGGAAGGAGTGGGCAAATTTGATGGCCATTCAGTGGTTCTTTGGGCTGGATTTCTACTCAGGAAATCTGCAAGAATATTTTCTTCAGATTTAATATGATGTACAGTCAAATCATACTCTGACAAGAAAGTTAGGTAACGCTGCTCCCTTGCTAGCAAGTGATTAGCATCAGTCTCTTTTTTAAGTGACTGTGTGACTGAAAGATTGTCACAAAACACATCTACCTTCCTTGCTTCTACTATGTGGGAAAATTTCTTAATTGTTTTAACCAAGGCAAGGAGTTCTTTGCTATATATACTGTAACCAATTTCAGTAGGATTCAATCGATAACTGTAAAATCCCAGCGGAACTGTTTTTTCATTTTCCGTAGAAACTACTACACCTGCCAAGGCTGTCTGACTAGCATCAGTGAAAACAGATATTTGAGCATTATTAGAAGGAAAACCCAAAGGTATAGCATTTTTGAGGGCCAATTTGGCCATATTAAAGGCTTCTTCTGCCTCAAGATTCCATTTTACTCTGCGTTGAGAGTATGGTGCACCTTTGAGAAAAGAAAGAAGAGGAGAAATAATTTCAGAAATACCCGGAAGAGAAGAGCGAAAATAGTTTAGACTGCCTATGAAAGAAAGTGTAAATCTTTGATAGTCTTGGGTTTGGGATATTCATAATAGCGTGGTCTTTATCCTCCATTAGGAGCATGGAGCTTCGGACACATCAAAAGACCTAAATATGAACCGAGACCTGTCCAATTTTTGGCACTTATCAGCCCACTAAGTCTCAAATTAAAATTTTAAAACCGGGTCTAGTACCATTTCTAAAATCTTCATGTGTTCATCATGAGTAGGAGTGGCGATGAGGATATCATCAATATATATAAAAATGTTAGGGATTTTAGAAAGAATTAAAGATATGTATTTTGTAAAACTAGTGGGACTGGAATGGAAGCCTTCTACAATACTATTATATGAGAAACTGCCAAAAGGAGTATTTATAGTTAAGAACTTTCGACAATCAGGGTGGATTTTAAGGTTATAAAATGCCTTTTTTAAGTCTAAAACAGAAAATACTTTACACCCGTGAAGTAAGTTCGTAAAGTCATTTAAGTTAGGGAGACTGAAATTGTCTCGAACAGCTCGTTTGTTCAGTAATCTCAGATCGGCTACTATTCGGACTCCACCACTAGGTTTAGAAAGTACCGAAATCGGAAATCCCCAAGGTGAGTGCGAGGGAGAAAGTACCCCAGCATTTACTAACCTGCCTATCTCTTCTTTGGCCTTATCATATAAACTAGTAGAGATTCGGCGACTTTTAATGTTTATTGGAACCCATAACTTTAAAATTTATAAGGAATTAGCATTTAAGGAATTTTTGTTCAGCGCGGGAAAGAGGGAAATTTTGTTAAAGCCTATTTCCACTTGTATTATTAAAAATCACTTTTCTTTATTAATATCACTTTTATTCATACTTATTTCATTTCTATTTTTATTACACTTGTAGGAGGCATTGTCCTGATAGCTACCCCCAGGGATACTATTATTATAATTATTATCTCTCACATTAACATTTTCTAAAATTTTATATAAATCATCAAACAACATTTTATATTCACCTAATAGAGAAGTATAACGAGAAGGCGCAGAAGGGAGTTTAGGAGAAAGAGTTAAATTTATATAATTAAAATCATTTGTTATGGGTAGTGCTTCAGAATCATTCCCTTGAATGACTTTACATGATAAACCAGTTGTGGCATCAATTATAATATTTGAGCTAAAATCTAGGTTAAATTTATATTTAGTAAAAAAATCTATCCCTAAAATATTATCAATTACATCAGCGATAAAAAAATTATGTTCGTAATCCCGCTTAAGCAGGAAATTTAATTTTTTAGTTATACAATCATAAATGTTAATCTGACTTCCATTAGCAGCTGTAAGAAAGCCAATAGGATCTTTCTTTTGTTCTGCAGAAGCCTTTAAAATAGAAAATGAACTCCCCGTATCTAACAAAAATAATTGCTTAGAATTAGCGTCATATATACGAAGGAGACAATTTAATTGCAAAAATTTTACATTCGTTTACATTTAAAACTTTGGGAAGCACTGACCCATTGCAAGAATCTGCATTTTCAACCCGCATCGCAGTATTTTGGCTTGGAATTAAAGATTCCAGCCCTATAACTGACTTTTCGCTACCTTGATAATGCATATCCTTACCCTTAACACTAATATCGGAGGAAATCAAATTTTCCCTATACCAAGATTCATTTTCACTCAACTGAGAAGCTCTCTCGCATAAAACAGATGGTTTTACGCCATTATTAGCATTTTCACTTGAATGAACATGAACCTGGATATTATTTTTATTAGCATGCAAAATTGTATCAACATTTTTACCTATATTGTAATTATTATTCGAATTTGGTTGGGGGTAGCTGTCCTCCCTAATACGTTCTATATTATTAAAACTACTTTTGTACTTACAAATTTTACGAGTTACCACTGGATTAAAACGCACTTTCTTTGTACAGGGGCTTATCTCCACCCCTATACTTAGTTTCCCTGCGAAGGTAGGGAAGTAGGTCCAGCATTGTTTTGTGATGGCGCTTGTGCCAACAAATGAGCCATTTTGCAAGTGCCTCCTTGGCACCTGCTAGCCCTTTCACAGAATGTGAAATGGTAGTAGCAAAGGGGTCCATCTTTTCTAAATCCTGAAGGTGATCGACGACGGTTAGAACGACCTCTGTCCAGCCAGGCAGAGCGACCATCTTGTCCCCAAAACCCATTATCTTACCGAGACATGCCGTAGATCCATAATTGCATTACTTGATATGTGAGGGGCCTCCAACTTCTGGAACATCTCACTTAGTCGATTGTTTATTTGGGCCAAATCATTGTGTGAAATGTGGTCTTCTTTCCGAGGTTGGGGATCACTTGCCCTGGTAGAGACGAATGGAGTCACAGCATTGACCGAATAATCTGGATAGGATTTTGATTTATGATGTTGGGATTCCATGAACACGTCAGCTGCTTCAGCCAATTTATGAATATCCGCATCCCCTTTCAATACCGTTAATAACGGTACCAGATCCTCAGGTAGAACACGAAGAAACATCTGTTTCATAAGATTTTCATTTTGATGTAGAAGCCATTGATAACTGCGGATTCCTAATGATGCTTTAATTCTGTTAAGATATGCAGTGGGCTTTTCACCAGGTTTAAGCTCCTGCCGAAATAAATTTTCAGCTTTCTCTTTATCAGATGGAGCATAAGTTTCAGTTACAAGGCGAACCAATTCTTCATATGTTTGGTCGTTGATAGGATAGCTTATTCTTGAAGTTATAGCCGAAGGTAAGAGAGGACCAAGAAGTTGAACTTTTTCAATATTATCAGTAACAAAATATAGGCTAAATAGAAATTCCACTCTATCTAACCACTTTCCCACATCCCTTGTTTCAAACCGAGGAATATCCTGCACAGAGAGTACTTTCCTAGTTCTTTTCGGGTGATGGGGTGCGAGAACGATCACTCTCAACCGATGAGTTATTTGAGTTGTGACCATCGTTCCTATTTAGATTTTCATTATGTCCATCATTTTCATTTATTTCAACATCTACATGATGTATAGAAATTCCAGACAGTGGATTATTTAAATTTTGAGCACCAGACCTGCTTCTAGTCGAAGTCATCGTTGTAATTCACAAAAAGTTTTTTTTTTTTTTTTTTTTTTTTTTTTTTTTTTTTTTTTTTTTTTTTTTTTTTTTTTTTTATATTTTATTTCAATGTTTTATTAGTTATTTTGTAGTAAAAGCACTTGACTCACTTTAACTACACAATTACCCAAGTAGGCTAATTTTGTAAAATTGTTAAAAAAAAAAAATTATTAAAACCATTTATTTATAAAAATAGGCCTGTTGCCATAATAATAGTTGTAGCTTACTTATATAGGCCCTAAGAGAGGACAGATAGTTCAGTAGGCTAAGCTCTTAAACTAGTACTAGGCCTAGTTTTAACTTAAAACTTTTTTCTTTATTATTATGTTTTTCACTTTTATATCTGTAGATTTTTTTCTTGCTTTATTATTTATGAATGCACTAAAAACTATAGTCTTTTTATTTTTATTGTTGAACGCATTTACGTGCGTGAGTAGCCTAGGCTTATATTGGCCTATTTTTCTAAAGTTATTAATTTCACTGAAATTTTACTTTTTAATTTTTTTTTTTTTCTATATATAGTTATTTCAACATTCGTAATTTATATTTTATTTCTTTATTGTTAATTCGTAAGTCACTCCTGGGATACACCAACGCTGGAAGACTAGTCTGGGTCTAAAGCCTTCCAACAAAAGTATAGATTTCTTCCTTTGTGAAGCGTGTATTTTTATATTGATTTCTCTTCTTATTTTATGTCACTTGTATTAATTGAAAGATAACTTCGTTTTAGTTTGTATTAGGATATTAATTTATTTACAAAAATTATTAAAGCGTCGTGCGCTAAGATTGTTTGTTTATATCTCTCTCTATTGGCGGGCTAGAAATAATAGCTACAAAGAAACAGTTGACATGAGCCACTTTTGAGGGGCAATTTGCCAAACCGTTGACAACTTTACAATTATGGGCATTTTGAGCGCCCATATTTTCGTAATTATTACGAAGTATTCACATCAATTATACAAAATTATTTTATAAACAAATTATTAATGAATCCAATTTTGTTGCATATATATATACTATATATATATATATATATATATTTATATATATTATATATATATATATACTATATATAGTATATACTATATATAATATATATAATATATACATATATATATAATATATATATATAATAATACTAATATATATATATATAATTTCTCATATTGCTTTGTCATCGTTTTATTAGGTCAATTTCAGTTTCCTTGCCTTTTGACTGAGGTGATTCCAAAATATTTTCATTATTGACTTCTGAGGTACCGGGAGATGAATTGACAGTAAAGCAAGACCTGTTATGCGATCTCTAAAACACTATTCCGTAAACGTTTTCAGACGCCTTAATGTCGAAAAAGTTTCTTCTACTGTTGCGGTGGGATACAAAGCAATACTGTAAGATATTGCAGGAGAGCTAGCAATTTAACGACTCTGATGCAACTTCTACAACAGCTTCTTCAAACCTAGGCCATTTTGCTAACAGCTCATTTGAATGGTTAGGGAAGAGCAAGTTAAAATCTTGAAGAATCTTGAAAAGATAATTAAATTGTATACTTTAATGTATTCAATGAAAATCAACTGAAAATGAAAAAAAAATAATAATTACCAGTCCTCGTGTGTCCAAAAACCTCGGAAATCTTTTCAGTAATGTTTCTGCATTAATGTTTCTAATTGATTCTCTCAAAGGAAACGTCTTCTTCATCAACTCAAATATTTCCTTTTCATTAACGCTATTAGAAGGTAAATGATATAAGGTGCTTATGAATCCGTCTTGGCACTCGTCCAAATCAGTTTCTG
>JABUQX010120090.1:32500-40000 GCA_015478945.1 Trachelipus rathkii | reverse complement strand
TCACAAAAACCTTAAAAACTCACAAGCAGTAGGTAGGGCCGGACCAAATATCGAATAATCATCTCAAATACTTGGAAATCAAAGCTATCGCAATCCTAACCCAAATATTTAACGTTGCTCCCTTTTTCTAGGAGCACTCGCACATAAATTTCCCCAACACTACATATAACCAAAAACAAACCATCCAATCTAAGCAAACCCAGTTCGTATAGACTTTTTTATTAATACTCTCTACAAATGCCCAAAGTGGTAACCTCGAAAGGTTGAATTCTTATAATATAGAATATCCCCTTTCATCCCCAATTATAGAAACACAACATTGATTTAGACATCAACTCTTCTACCACTCTCCAAACCGATCTAACACAAAACATCCTAACAGGTTTTGACCATACTCCTCTCCATTCTCGTACTCTCCCAGTAGCAATAGACATCAACAGGGCGTTTGATACGGTCCCTCGTCACCTTTTAATAGACAAAGCATTAAACACAGATATAAACATCAATGACAAAAAAATAATATCAAATTTCCTATCCGGTCGAACGGCTAGAGTCATGCAAGGATGCCACTCCTCCCGTACATACGAATTACATAATCGAGTCCCCTAGGGAGCCATCCTTTCACCTACACTACGTAACCATTTTATGCATGACCTACCATATACCACATCCCACATGTCACATTCCCTTCTATAAAAATCAATAGCTATGTAGACGACCTAACAGTCACAGTTCAAAATTGCTCTATAAATACAGCATGCAGAGAACTACAACAATATATATTTCTACTTTTCATCAACGATCTTCTTAGCTGTTCTAATTCTGTTCAATCTTATGCCGATGAATCAACTCTTCATTCCTCCACTCATTTCAATGTTGCTCCATCGTTTTGTATCTAAGAGTTGCCTCTCGTCTACAGCTTTTCCGATTCAATTCTCTCCGATCTGGTCTGGATTTGGGGTAACCGCAATCTTGTGAAATTCGACACTTTAAAAACAACGCCTTATCTCCCTAAAACAACTCCCAACTTTCCTATCCCCTTCGACGGCTCTAATGTCTCACCTGTAAACAACAAAACATTTCTTGGGACCTAAAACATAAAAATAGTGAATTGTCTATTGGAGACCTCATATCACATCGGTTACTAAAATGGCCTCTAAGAAGCTGGGAATTCTGTTCAGATTGCGTGAATTTTTTTTTCTTCTGCTCAGATACTCGTTATATAAATGTTCCTTGTTATTCGCCCTGATGGAATTTACTGTTATTCACATTTGGGCGTGGATCCGTTTTTTTTCCACCCTCCTTTGGATAGGGTTGAGTGAGGCTAACTGGCTAAAGAGTCTTATAAACTATCCCACATTTTTCTTGACTTCCCTTGATCCTCCTTTTTCTCTGCGATCCGTGGACGTTAGGCCCTATCTTCTTTTCAATAGTATTACAACGGCAGGTGCTCGAGAAAATTGACCTCTCACATTCCTCCATCACTGAGGCGCCCTCTTAACACAATAGGTGCCTTACTCTCACGATGAAATATGTTAGAATGTGAATGTCAGGAGGCTCCAAGCGCATCATCTCGCTGTTTGGTGCCTCCTTTTCTGTTCCGAGCCAAATATGCTTTGTTGTTACTCCTTGTCTTCATCTATTTTCCCACCAGTATTCAATCTTCCTCTCTTTAAGTCCCACGTCTGCGCCCACCTGAGGGAATTGCGTTAGGCAACGGACTGGGTGGGATTGCTTTCTATTTGCTTTTCTTTTTTCTTTGTTATTTTTTATTGGTTTATTTTTTTTTTTTTTGCCCCCTCCTTTTGAAAAAGGCCCTGCCCGTGAGTGGTGCATCGTGTAAAAAATTATTAATTTTAAATTCAATATATATAAATATATAATAATTATATAATAATATTATATATATATGAATAAAAAATATATAAATATAATATATATATATATATAATAATATATATATAAATAGTATATTATTATATATAATATATATATATATACTATATATATATATTATATTAGGTATTATATATTATAATATTATATATATATATATATTAATATATATATATATATATATATAAAAAAGTCTCTATCTAATGTGTATCTGTGTGTAATGGCATATATCTTATATATATATATATATATATATATATATAAACCAACTAGAACAGTGGCTATCAACAAACATAATGACTCCTTCACCTTAAAATATCCTTTATTAGATTGCTTACCACCAGACAGAAGAGAATCAATCATCCACCCCCCAGAAGTTTTCCTTTCTAACGATAGACCACCATCTTAGGCTTAACTTTCGTTACACATATGACATTCACCCCTCAACCCCCATAAACACAACGACTTCTAACGACACAAATTAAATGCGCTGTAAACATTAACTGGAACAAATTTTGGTCAGTATAGAAATCCTCACAATAGTATATAGACAATGCCTCCGCTTCTTTTTGAATTAAGCATCACTTGCCTGAGCGCCCACAATATAAAAATCTAATGTTCAGAAATTAGAAACCGTAAGAAATATGGTTCTCAGGATAATAACAGTTTGCACCCCTCCAGACCCATCCACCACCTACTAACTGACACAAAAATTCTACCTATTAAAGCTCGTTTTGACATGATAGACTGTCAATTTTACAATAAATCACACACAATAGTTCACCCCTTGTATCAAGCACTACAACCCCCCCCCCACCCCACCTAAAAGAAAAAAAAATAACACAAGTTTTATACTATTCTAACATAGGCAACACGCTTATCACACTGCCCCCAGATACCCCTATTATTAAACACATTCATACACAATTAACCAAAATAACGATCTGCGCATATCCAAATAACACCATACTCCCTTCAAGCAAGTCCAGCAGAAATACTGGACCGTCAAACCGGAGTTATGCTGTCCCGTCTCCGAACTGGGCACCATAACTCCCTTCAAAAATATTAATTTATAATTCATAATGCAACCTCCCCTCACTTTCAAAGATTTCCTTCCCAGACAAATGACGACACAGAACATCTCTTACAAGACTGCTCGGATTTGACGGATATCAGACGCGACTTCTATACACTCTCTTTAACGGATCTTTGGGCCCAGCTTGCTGTGCTGGCAAAGTATCTCGAGGTCGCCGCTTCTCGTAGGAGGGAAAAGGGGCTACAAAGGATATATAATATATATTATATATTATTATATAATATATATATATATATATTATATATAATATAATATATAATATATTATATATTATATATTATATATATATATATATATAATATATATATATATAATTAAATTAAAAATATTTACAGTTGTCACCACCCTCACGGGCAGAGCCCTAATCAAGGAGGGGGTGTTTGTGTTGCACACCTCAGACATTTATCAACTAACGCAAACTACCCAGATGAGCACAGACGCAGGCTTTTAAAGTGAAGAGAGATTATTAAATTTCCAAGCAGGAAACACCAGAAGATGGAAAGAAGAATTCCAAAGAATAAGGTGGCAGGAAAAGAAGGAAGCACGCAGGCGAACTAGCCTTGGAGTACCCAATATCAACACAAAAACTCATGTGCCGCAGACAAAGCACCCCTTGTGCTACGAGGCGCGTCGTAAAGGTGGTGGTACGCGAGTGTTTTAAGTGGTCCCTCGAGCCAGCCTGCCGCGTGCAGACCTATTAGAAAAGAGATAATGCACCAACATCGCGCCGCCAAGATAGAGGGTCAAGGTGAACTGGAAAGTACGGAACAGTTTAAAAGCCTTTTGGACTTTTTGACTCGACCCCATCCAAAAGTCGGTTGAAACCAGAGCCCCCCCACCAGATATGAGAGCACTACATTCCATACAAATTGCGCATAGGGCCCTTTATAGATGAAGCCAACTGAGAAGATGGAAAAAAAAAAGTTCCGCAACCTGAAACAGGAACTCCCGAGTTTCTTGAAGGACCGCCTAGCAACCTTTATGTGAGCGTTTCCAATACATTTTTGTTTTTTATGCTTAAGGCCAAAGGATGGTTTATATTGTCAACAGTGAGAGACGATGAGAACCGTCGAAAGAGATAGGAAAGTTAGAAGCATCCGTTCTTAGAGAAGAGGAATTTTGGTAGGAAGTTGGGTTTTTTTTTTAAAGACATTGAATTTCACAAGGCGTTGTGAGACAGACCCCCCATCGGAAATTCTATTCCTCCAGAGTAGCGAATTGTAATCCGAAAAGATTAAAGACGAGAGAAGAGGCAATTCTTAGAAGTAAAAGAGGGAGCCAGAATGAAATGAGTAGAAGAAATGAAGGGTTCGAGTCATCGGGCATTACGATGTGAATAGAGTTAGAGGTGCAGGTGAGGAGATCAATGAAAAGTAGGAAAAAGTAGGAGATAAGGACAGAACGCCTGAGGAACACCACTATTGATAGAAAAAAAGAAGAAGAAAGTCGCCCCATTCAACAACAAACCGATTTATTGAAGCGATTGAAAGAAAAACTCAGAACATTAAGTAAGCCGAAAAGAGAGGGAAAGAAAAACGAAAAAGGAGGGGACTTGGAGAGCAGCGATCACGCGTGCATACCCGGTTCAAATGCCTTGATATGTTCAAGCGCCACCACCGCAAGTCTTCCCCGCTAGTTCGCGGAGGGCGGGAGAAAACCATTAAATCATTATATAGGAAAGTATATCGCCCAGTAGAAAACCTCGGAGCGCCGAAAGCCCCGCGTACTACTGGGATCGAAAAAAAGAAGGTTGAATGAGATTGCCAATAATGATCTATGAAATAGAGTTGAAGAGGGTTTTTCAAAGATCTTTAAGAATAGAATACAAGTGAGAGCTAAGGGCGATAGCTAGAAGGATCAGAGCGGCTTTCCTTTTTCGGAATAGGTTTGGACATGTGCGTGCCTCCAACACTGAGGAAAAGTATTATTAATATTGAGACATAGAGAATATAGTTGAGCGAGGGGCGGGGGGTCAGCACGAACGCACACTCCCTCCAAAATTCTGGGAGGAATGCCATCCGAGCCACCCGGTTTTTCCTTTAAACGTTCATAGATTCAGGAGCCCATGCACCCGATCGAATGTAATCACAGGCAAAGCATAGGACCACCGAAGAAAGAGGAGGGAGTGAGGAGGAATGCCAAGAGATTCGTCCAGGGGTTGATTTAGAGGAAAATCGAGAGGCGAAGAGCATGGGCCGTTTTCAGTTGGAGAGAGTTAGCGAAACAGAACCGATCAGTATCGAATAAGAGGAGGGAAAGACAGATTTTACAGTAAAAAGCTGTTAGAGAATGGGTTCTTTGGCAAGAGGCCATAAAGATTTATCAGTAGGAGAATTAAGGAGGTTAGCGCACTTTCATTTGATGAAGCCCGCTATTGCTCGTCGAGAGTATCAAATGCAACGATTTCTAGCTGCATGAAAATTAGGGCAAGAGTGATAGAAGAACGAGATTTTTTTCCACCCCGATTACGCACTGTCTCTAGAATTGAATGCCAGAGAGCAAGCCACGAATTCGAACCATGGTTTATGAGTGAGAGAAAGTTTTAGTCGAAAAGGAAATGAACCTGCCATTCCCAATCAACGATACAGCTGCCCACCTGTTATCGGCAGAAAGCCGAAGCGTCACAAGAGTCAAAGCATTTCATTCCAATATAAGCTAGCGGTAGCAAGCGACCGCAAGTGCCCCCCATCGCCCGAATCAACAGTGCCAGAAAAAAACGCATAGAGGCAGAGTGGAGCTGTTTAGAGAGAAGGTATTAAAAATTGAAGAGAATATTAAGGTTGTGTGTTAGATTTAACCGATAGTCGAGCGAAAGTGGTGATTAAAGAAAAGAAGGTACTAGTGTGAAACAATAGTCAAGTGTTGGTTCAAAGAATGGTTAAGACGATCCGGAATGTGTGTGTGGGTTCTTTAATTAGTTGGTCCAGATCGTTGAGAATGCTGAATGATTCGGCCTCCTCCCCACCCAAATCAGTATGAGAGGACCCAAACCATTAGTGTTTGTATATATATATATATATATATATATATATAATAGTATTATAATATATATTATATATATATATATATAATATATATATAATATATATATATATATAATAAAATATATAATATAATATATATAGATATATAAATATATAAATATAATATATATATATATTTTAGTTTATTTAATTATTTATTTTTATTTTTTTACAGTGTACCCACACTTCACGGGCAGAGCCTATTCGAAGAGAGGGGTGTGTGCACACCAAAGTTTCATACGGCTAGCGCAAATTACGCAGATGAACACAGACGCAGGCTTTAAAGTGAGGAGATTAATTTCAGCAGGAAACACAGAAAATAGAAGAGAATTTCCACAGAACAGAGTGGAAGAAGGAAGCACCGCCAGCCAAACTAGCCTGGATTTACCGAAGATCCACAGCAAAAACACGCAGACACAGCCACCCCTATGTGCTACGTAGGGCGTCGTAAAGGTGGTGGTATACGCGAGTGGTTAGTTCCCTCGAACACCTGCCGGCTGCGGTACCTATAGAAAAGAGATAAATCGGAGCCAACATCGCGCCGCAAAGAAGAGGGTCAATGTGAATTGGAAAGTACCAGGGGACAGTTTATAAGCCTTTTGGCTTTTGACTCGACTCTGTTCAAAAGCCGGTGAAACCAGAGCCAAACTCCAGATTGAGAACAGACTCCATACAAGGCGGATGAGACCCTTGTATTGTGGAGGAACTGAGAAGAGGAAAAAAAGTCTCGCAGTCTAAGCAGAACTCCCAAGTTGCTTTGAAGCCGCACCTAGGCAACCCTTGTGATAGTGAGGTTTCACCCATACATTTTTGTTTATGTTAAAGGCCAAGGATTTTTATATTGTCAACAGGACGAAGGGGGGACCGAGAAAACGTCAAAAGAGTATAGAAAAGTTATAGAAGGTGTGTTTAGAGAGGGCAAGATTTGTAGAAGTGAGTTTTAAAGAATTGAATTTCACAAGGTTGAAAGACGACCCCAATCGAAATTCTATCCAGATCAGCTGGGAATAGAATCGGAAAGATTTAAGACCAGGAGGCAATTCTAGAAGTAAAAAGAAGGAGCAGAATTGAAATGAGGTGAAGATGAAGGGTCGAGTCATCGGCATTATGAGTGGATATAATTAGATGTTGCAGGTGAGAAGATCATTATATGAAAAGTAAAAATAAAAGTAGGAATAATGACAGAACCCTAAGGAACAGCCACTATTTGACAGGAAAAAGAAGAAGGAAGTCGCTCCATCAACAACAGGCCGATATTTGAGGCGAATTGAGAGAAAAGCAGACATAGACAGTAAGTAAGAATAAGAGAAGGAGGAAACCCAAAAGGAGGGGAGCTTGGAGAGAGCAGTGACGCGTGCGATACCCGGTCAAATGCTTTGGTTATGTCACTAGCGCCACCACGCAAGTCTCCCCATAGTCACTAAGAGCAGAAACCATAAAACGGGTTAAATACGAAAGTATATCGCCAGTAGACCTTGACGCCGA
>JABUQX010120090.1:0-27500 GCA_015478945.1 Trachelipus rathkii | reverse complement strand
ACGTAACTCATAAAACACTTTATCTATCACGAGAGCGACCCTTTGAGATACGCTAGACTTACGACTGCCGTTATTTTGAGGCATTTTTCCACAAAGCCGCCTCTTCGAAAACTATTTTTGTTTTAAAAAATAAAATAAAAGCAGAAACCTCTTTAATATATTACAGCGGCCCATCACTGACAACCTGAACATAATCGCATTGCACACTAAGTCGCGTATAGTCTGACCGAGTATCTCACATAACGAAATAACCACACGTACACTCAAAGCAAGCACTAGCATACTCGCCGAGAGATCACCTATTAGTTTCACATTAATCGAGAACAGTGAGTCCACTGTGTTTATCTTA
This sequence comes from Trachelipus rathkii, assembly GCA_015478945.1. Classification (NCBI taxonomy): domain Eukaryota; kingdom Metazoa; phylum Arthropoda; class Malacostraca; order Isopoda; family Trachelipodidae; genus Trachelipus; species Trachelipus rathkii. The sequence goes on along the minus strand of JABUQX010120090.1, from coordinate 27,151 downwards.
ATTCCTTAAAGATATCTATCTTATTAATAACTCTATACACGATGCAAACTATCACAGGCCATCCTTAGAATGACATCGAGTGAGTAAATCCATTCACTCGAATCCTTAATCGCATTTCACCTAGTATGCGTCGAGGTATCATTAAACTACACTCAAGAATATCCTCACTTCCCATCCCCTATGTGTGTTCACCGTATACACATGTCACGATTATGTACAGCGTACAGCCACACCAGCAATATCATGTAGGAGTATATACTGCACGTTGCGTCATGTACGCTTTACTCGGTACGCGCTGTGCGCTACTAACAAATGATTAGGCAATAAATTCAAGTTGAGTAGTGGTGACACCATGATCTATATAATGACACACCCATGAAATATCTCATACCGTACCGAACTCGGCGAAGGTAATTCACAATTGATTGAGTATCTTTCACACGTCAACGAAGACAGGACGTAAAGACCCAGAGGATTCAGAATGTCATCCAGCTATCATGCGAGCGTGAGGAGACACACGGACTACACATGAGAGAGCTATCCCTATATATACGAGCACACAGAGAGGCATCCTCCGCGGATGTCATATCTATGATAAGCACACCCCAGAGAGTTCAGGAAGGACATCACTACATGTAAGACGTCTGGCAGTGATACAGAGAGAAATAAAGTAGACCGAGAGGAGACTCGAGAGTCAGACGTAGTCTACTGTTAACGCGCAGCACATATAACTATTTCTCTTAACCGATCCACGAACATTAATGCAGCCAAATAGTATTAGCATAGTATGTCATCAGCAGTCGCACCTCCAATGTCCCCGTGACAATAGCCTTAATATGAACAATAGATGCATTATACCACGTAAAGATATGTTAGCACTACTGATATATCAGTGATGTGAAGAGAGGTCATAGATACAGATATATATATTGTCGATAGCATCACACACACATGCGTTACTTCAGCCACGGATCAATACACACGGATATAGAGAGTGGGATGAGAGAGTTATAGTAATGAATTACTATGAAAAACTCATTCACGCGAGTGCAATCACCGATACCTAGACACTACAATTCCGGTAATATCGCACGTATGATATATCATCAATCGAGTATCACATAGCAGCGGCTAGTAATATATACAAGAACACAACTCAGTGCGCACACTCATGGGAGTCATTATAACTCATACCACCATATATAGGAGGAGACAATATTCTTAGAGGTTCTCACCTGAACACTTCACATAACATCAATAAACGAGTCTTTCACGTAGTATGTTTAGTGCACAGCTATATTATAAACTCCTGTGCATATATATCAGGAGTGAGAGCATACTTACAGCGACCATTCGCACTGGGTGAGTTACACATATCTGTAAAGTGTATAGAAATAAAGTAGTCCAAAACGAGGCTGAGTATCCGGCGACCTACATAGCGCCCTGACACACTGAGATGAGTGAGCCAATCCTCGATATGGATCCTATATATATATAACGTGGAGACGCACGTCCTATTCGAATGCATCTCGTGAGCTTCCACTCAAGTACTCGCTATCGGAACGTCTCTTGTATGCTGTGTCATACGAACGGCAGTGCCTGTCAAACCATGAGAGCTCTCCATATCAAACAAGGCTCTCAGTAATTAATCAGTATGTAACATCGCGAGCTTGGGCCCCTAACTACTAATTCGTCTTAGCTATGAGTACTACTCCGGCTCAGGTGACACCCGTAAGATCGGCAGTAGAGCTGCACCTCAATATTACTCTGACCGCGTGCGTATATGTTGCTCATGGATATCTCTCATTGGCGTAAAATCATCTCAAATATATATACCCCTGGTCACTATTCTTAGTTCACACTCATTAGTCATCCATATATACGATCACTAATAGAGTACACATACCTACCTGGCGCGATAAGATGCTTCACTATGGCAGAAACATGCACAGATTAAAGCGGTATGCACTATCATGCAGTGATCTCATAAGCTCCAGTGGTATATACATCAGTTGGTATTCCCCTTATATATCATCACAAATATGACATTATTATAATAAATATACCTGACGGAGAGTGAGCAAACATATGTTCACTCCTTTTGTCCAGTAAATGAAAGCCAAGGCCTCTTATAATCTGAATAAATCAGTGCAGGATGAACATATAAGCATCATGCTCACGCGTATATCAACTACGTACCACATGCCACTTTACGGTTCCAAGTAGTCCTACCTAAACATACTGGCCGTCCAACGACATTATGATTTCGGATCCAGTTTACGTATATCAACCTAACCTGGGCTGTCGCTGAGCTAACTACATCCGTGAAGAGATACGACTGAGAAAACGAGTCGGCATAGTCTATCTGCCTGCAAGGTGTCACCTTGCACTTACTCAACGCAAGAAAGTGTCACTCGTTCAATATATAATCAACTTATCTGTACCGGTGATATACTACCTCAATCGAGTGTCGTAGGGAGGAGGTCGGTCTGCACTATCAAGCTATCAAGTCGATTAGCTACCTTCAAATCTCAGGTGACGCCTCACATACTAGTATGCCTCATAACTCTTACTCTGACTTCTAATGTGGTATGTTATGCGACGTGAGTACATCATTATATACATCTCTCCAACGCACCTCCTAATGTTTCCCATCAGCTATATATATCGGTCATCTATACATCGCCTAACGATGGTCACACATCAAGGATCAATGCATCGCCTCCTATATGACAAGTACTATCGAGCTCTAATCATCATAGTACTACGATGTAAGGACACCATCATCTTTAAGCGTTATATAGTGCCATATCTCGTGAGTACCGCATCTCTTATATAGTATTCTTCAAGCTCGATTCGGATCGTATAATAACTGTAGCGTGCACCAGCTGGTATGATCCACTAATAGCATGCGACTCGTAACTAGTGTATCACTCCCGTGAAACCCGAGTCGCTAAAGTTCGGAGAGACTATATAATATGAATGCTTATCATACTGATAATCATACTTATAAGTATACTCCTCAAACTACACCGTGAGCACGTAGTGAGAGATACAAGTGCATATGGGTCCAAACCCTAAATACACGCGATACTATAGTGAGCTGTAGTCAATCACGTTAATAATAACGATATCACGTGAGCGTGAGTATGCCTGATCATAATACCCTATATTATTACAATTCTTAGATAGTCGTCCAACTAACAAGTACAAATCCTTTATTTCCCACGCCTCATATTGCCGATCCATCCTTATATATATCGATAATATATATTCGAAAAGCATATGACAGCTCCACTACTTTGCTTCATGATAGGCTCGAATCAGCTCCGTAACTGGATACCCTCCGATACTCCAGATAGAACTAACACGATCTCATAGCTGTCCGAAGAGAGAGAATGTACTTATATCTCTAAGTCATTCCCTGTGTGTCATCACTCTGTCGCATACACCACTATTTACGGTGCGTTCTCAGGGCCCCCCAGGCATCGCGTATACACGCCGGTGAACGAATTACCGCTTATCATAATCCATACGTTACTACCTCACATTATATGCTTTATAAAATGCGACAGGACGTCATCGACAGATTAGCGGATATGGAAACCCTCTACAATCTCTATTACGTCTTAGACCGCTATTAATATTATAATGACTAACAATCGCTGGCAGCTTTCTAGTATGATGAGTGATGAACTTCAACACCATAGCGGTACGAACACTGAACTGACAATCTGTGATCGATATTCAATGCATAAATATAAACTTACAAGTACTCTATGCTCCGTCCATGCATTATCCTCCGGTAACGACAACAGTAATAGTATGCGTGAGAATCATCTGAGTGAATCCATGAACAACAATGCGCACTCATACTATTATGATACTATCAACTAGCTTATATATAAGTTGTCGCTCTATGCTACGTCCTCGGATATCCTATCGCTTTCATATGATATCTCAATCACTCCATCACTACTTATGTATTACATACGTAGAGTACGCGCACAAAAACACATCTTTATATGCCTACCTAACAGTGATCTTCCTCATGCCACACTCAACTATTAACCAGAATATGAATATCTACTCGATAAGACTTATAACTATCGACATGACCTAAGTATCGGCGCTATATCTGCGACTTGAATGAATGCTGAGGTGAGTGTTGCGACTGTATTGTGAGTCTATTAGTAGCAGTCCATATTCTGAGCTGTATCGCTACCATCCAGCAACCTAGTGCGTGAGTGCTATCATATATCATCTCTGAATCATATGAGTGATCAAAGTATACACCACACTGGATCTATGTAACTCCGTATATATATCTTGGTGATCGAAAGATCGAAAGAGAAAAGATAAATTTCTATGCATGGCTTTTCCAAATTATCATTGCATGCATTATTTGACTTGGAGACCATTCACTAACTTTGTTATAAATTCTTTGATTAGTCAGAGTGTTGTGCATCCAAATATTGACACTTTAAAATACATATAAAAATATCTAAATTTGTGCCCTATGTAACCTATGTACAAGGCAAATATTGGGTGGCTTAAAAGATTTATTTATTATATTACCCAATCATTTCATGAAAATAATAAAGCAAAAATCAAGTGAGGTATTGGATATGGTGATACAGTTTCACCAAATTCACTTACTGCAGTATTAGTGAAAATATTTAGATCAGTAAACTTACTATCTAGATAATTTACTATTGACCCTCGTGTACTGTAACGATGTTTGCATTGAATCTTTGAAGAATTACAAAAACAGACAGGGAGCTAGAGAGCTGCAGAAAGTAGAATTAAATATGCTCAAAGGAACGTTTACTGACTACATAGCCATATATAACAAATAATGGTCAACAATTCCATCTTAAAATAAGTTGAAAGATAAATTATCTTGGACAATTTATATCTTCATGTACTAAACCTGCACCAGTAATCCAAATGAGAATTAACTTAGATTTTCATCTTTCTGGTAGATATATAAATATATATTATATAATATATATTATGGAAAAACGAAGATTTCTTTTCATAGTTTCAAAAAAATTTTGGGGGTAAACCGCGAAGATATTATGAATCAAAAAACCTATTTATAATTTATTTTTATTTTGATTATTGTAAATTTAATCTAGCCTCTCATTCCACATTATTATTTCTACTTCATCATTTTGCAGGGCATTACCATTACACGTATTAGGCAAGGAGATATTGCATTTTTAGTGGTGATGTGTGGTGCTCAAAAATTTAGTGAATTTATAAAAAAATGTATTCAGTACTTATGTGGGCGGCTATCGGATTCTAAGTCAGATGTCTTCTGAATGGTGGTAGAAAGAGAGAGGAGATAGGCAAGTAGTGTCACCGGAATAGATTCTATAATCATGCCAGCTACACACTCTAGTGAACCGCTTGCTTGTGTATTTACTCATACTTTACATACATGTATTGGAACGGTGGCATCTACCACAGTTCCAGTATAGATTCCCGATGATATAAAATTTCGTTGAAAATTTATACTGATATAAATCAGGCCCATTTCTCATCTTTAAATACATGAGAAGAGATGAAGACTTTTACTTTGTAGTGTCAATGAGACCGGGACTGATATATACCTTGCGTCTAGATAACCTAGAATAAATTTGCTCCGTGTGTCAAAAAACATAGGCTACATCTCTAACCTGTGGACATCACCATGCGAAAATAATATTTTTATTATCTCTAAACAGAAGGGTTTTATAAAATACTACGGCCGAGTGTTGAGTAATATGTTCCAGTGAATCAAAATTCAACCTTTAGCGCGTTTTATATCGTTTTTTCATTTTAGTGCTTAACGAAACATAACGCAAATGCCCCTTGTCGAAGTCGTTCGTAATTTATTGTACTCACAAAGCAGAATGTCCAGCAAAAATCCCGCGCGTAAGAAATTGGCTCACCAAAAACTAAGATAAAATTTAATAATTTATTCTGTTAAGGTTGCTATTTCCCTTGTTGATGCACTAGAAAGTAGGCGACCTTACAGAAAGTTTAAGGAACGAGCTTCCTTGGTGAGCGATTTTTTGCAGACGATCATTTTATCGTACAAAGTTTGAACAAAAACGAACGTCAAATTCAAGCATTTCTTAATGTTTCGTTAAAGCACAACATGCCAAAACGAAATGAGTCTTAAGCTCTTAACTATATAGCAGGTATACCTTTTTGTTAAAGATAGAAAAAGTCTTAGCCGAAAGTTCGAATTTTAGATTGTAGTTCTTCGAGTTCCTGCCGAAGACCTTCAGTCAAGGCTAAAACAGCAAACTTTGTCGAGGCATAAAAATGAAACTTCTCTGAGTAAGTGAGGAAAAACACAATGTGACATGCAATGCTAAAATAATTAATAATTTGAATACAATATTATATATAAAAATAATCAATGAATTAAAATATAAACATAATAATAAATACTAGTAATAATCAAACGTACATATATTGTTGATTAATAAAATCATAATATAAAATAATGAATAAAGATAATAATTAAAATAATAAAATAACTATATAATGAAAAATAATAAAAAATAAAAATAATTAATGAAATGATATCCATATTAATTAATCATATATAAAATAATGCTAATGGCTTAATATCATAATTTTATTATCAAAATAATCAAAAATATATAATAATAATAAAGAGTAATAATAAAATAATAATAATTTTTTTTTAATATGATAATATGATTATATAAAAGTAATATAATTTAATATTAAATAATATTATAATTAATAATAAAATTAATAATAATAATCAATACGCATAATATAGTATATAGTACAATAGAAAATAATCAATGCAAACTCATAACTGCAAATCATAAAAATATGCTTTCAATAATATAATACTATATAAAATATAATAATAATAATAATAAGATGAATTAAATTAATTCAAATAATAATATAATAATACAATATTAGATACTAATTATAAATAATATAAAATAAATAGAATTAAAATGAATATATTAAAATATTACTTATATCAGCGCGAACATAATATCTTATGAACTTATAAGCCCAATTAATAATACTTACCATTAACAGAGAGTAGTGCGATATTAAACATTACCTTTTGGTATCAGTGTATATTTATACATTTAAGAGCAACAATCCTCAACGCCTATTTGTGCTGTTTTTATATAATAGTTGTTACTCACTTGAATCTTATGGGATACCTTATAATAGATGTAGTAGCAGCTTGCTAACGGACAGACTGATGTTGAGAACATTAACTGTGCTCTTATGGGCGATGGAGAGAATGCAGACTCTATAAGAGCTGGAATTGTCATGAAGTAATAGTAATGGGTGGATGAGCATCTCGTATGAGAGATACTTATTACCTATGTATATTTATCTAAAAAGGTAATATTATAGAGAGCTTTGCTGAGATTATATTAATAAGAAGTGTTTTACTGATTAATTTAAAAACAGTTAAACCTATTGAGTTACTTCGGCCAAGTCAAAAATGATTAATTAGTATAGTATCAATATATAAGTAATTATATATATTAGGTATAATTACTATATATATATATAATATAGTATATATTATATAATATTAATGATTATATACTGTATTATATTTTATTTTATTTATTTTAGTTATTACAGTTAAACCGTAGCGATAACAATATAACTTACCATCACTAGTAAAGAGGAGTAGTACTAAATGAGGCCTACTAATCTAATATGAGTGAGAGGTGATGCTCCCACTATATACTTTTCAAAGAGCTTGTTGTTCTGTAAGTTATTCTGTGAAAGCAAGAGATGCAATAAATAACATATTTCGTATACCCAACTTAATTATATAACTAATAAATAACTACAGCAGTTACTATAAAGAAGAACGATCAACTTATACTTATTATTATAATATATATAGCGTAATATACTATATAGTGACGACATATATGATATATAGATAACCTGGGCTCTTATAATTCAGCTTAGCTTAGAGTGATAATGAAGAAGTGTCATCTTAATACATACTGCATGAGATCACTGAATCTCTAACACATCTTTTGCTAAGGTACCACATTGAGGTTGAGAGACAAATAAGGACATGACCCCACTCTATCTGGTGGCTATGGGGATCGGCGCACATTCGGGAACAGTCCTAACCTTACGTGGAGATACCTCATATATTATTTATGAGACACATTACTACGAGCCAAGCCTGTTGAACACTCTCTGAATAGGTGCCGTTTTAAAGATGACAGGGTCAAGTCCTTCTACGACTTATAAATCGCTTGTTGGTGCCGCTTTATAATAAAACACTGACAAACGTGAGAGGCCTGAAAAAACCTCACTCCAAGGAATTAGCGAGTGCGAGATTCGTATGCTCTGAGAGTCAATCATCAAAATCATATCACTCAATATTAACATCATAGTTCACCAAGAGAGCTCGGCTTTCAAATAGCATCCATAAAACCGGTAATATTGCCCAAAAACCAAACTGACGCAACTTTAGAGTAATCCTAGGGGGCCAGGTAAATATCCCGATACATAAATTTATAATCATCTTTTGTTAGGTTAATTTTGAATCGGTGTGAAACCATCGAAAACACTATCCATTAATTCGATTCAATAGATCAGTGCGATTTATGGGTACAATAACGAATCATCCAATTAATCGTATTTGTTGTTATCCGCTGTATACCCTTTATCGTTACTAAATATACCGCAAAGATTTCTTTTACAGTCCTAAAACAAATTGTCTTCTCGCAATCAGGAAAACTCAGAAGTCGTACTTCTCCACTTTCCTAGAACAAAGGGGGCGGAGGGGAGTTAATTCAACATACTTCCGTCTGAATGAAGAACCCATCCAACCTGACATCTATTTCTAATATATCGTACTCGATCACCAACAAATGCTTCCTATGCTGGATTACTTTGGCCCTTCCATTCATCCCTATAACATACGGGATAATCCCCATTTCATCGGTTTGTGTATTCTCTATGTGAGATCAAGTGCATTGATTAGTCTCGTTACTTGCTGTACTTCAAAAGTGCCCGTCGTAGCATACTCGCTTCTGTCTTTGTGGCGCTCTGAGCGTCTAATCCACATACTTTCATTAGAAGTTGTCCAAATCTCGTACAGCGATTCTCCCATCCTATCTCACCGCGACAGTCGAGTCATAATAACTAATATCTATATAATAATATATAGTTAATATATAATATAATATATATTAATAATATTATTATATACTAAATATATATAATAATAATATTATGACGTAAAAGGCATGTAAATCATAATAATATGCAAACAATAATTTGAGCTCTCTCAAACATAGACTGGTAACAATCCATTAAGTAATAATATTACCATCAATATTTTCAGTTATACTTATAATACTTACCTTATATATTACTGGCTTACGCACGTTTTACGTATATAACTATATATATAGTACTTAATAATACGATATGAAAGGTTAGCTTTAAAGTATAAAAAAGATGATGGGCACGGGGGTAGCTTATATACTACGGAGTATATAATATATTTCTAGTATATAATATAAATATATTACATATCTAATATCTATATCTAACATAAGAAGCAGATATGCTATTATATATACTAAAAACTTCACAGCCGAAACTCAAGGCCCAAAGGGCTTTCGTCTCTTGTCAGTTTGGCTAACGCATCTTCGTTCTTACTGAGCCGAAACGCCTATAAACCCTAGAAAACACCTAACAAGAAAGCCGGACCCAATTTCATCCGGCGTGTGAATGGTTTTCCCTGACGCCCCGTCCTCAACGGATGTTAACAGCGTCTCTCATGTAGGGTTTTTTCGTCAATCTTTCGTCAGGGTAGAAACTCATCAATCTTCTTGCCATTAGGACATCCCGTTCAAAAAACACTCGTTGCTTCATCCAGCAGGCCTCCGGAGGACCTTGCTTCAAGAGGTCTAGGCGCATGAAAGTTCTAACGCTGGGGTCCAAGAGTAATAAAAGCAAAAGCGAAAACGGACCGCCGGGGTTTGCTAGCCCTGTGCTCTGAGGTAAGAACTCATTAGGCGAAGAAATATCTTATTATAATCTGAAATAATATGTTATATTATAATATGTTATAAGTATGTATAATATATAATATTATATATGTATATATATATTTATATATAATATATAAATATATATTATATATTATATATATATATAAATATATATAATATATATATATTAGGTATATTATACTATATATATATAATCATATTATACTATAATTATATATATATATATATATGACTCTTTTATTTTCGTCATTCCTGAGGGTCACCAATTACAGCAGTAGTCGAATCCAGATGCCCCTTCCCGGGTCCCAACCGGCGTCCCCGTCAGAAGTCATCCGAGGGATAGAATATTGCCCAATTGCTAAAATGGTAAGTTAGATTGGCAGGTAGTGTAGCAAATGGCGAATGCTATTTCAAAAGGCGTAGGTTGAGCAAAGTGGTTGGTAGGATGCGCGCGTCGTTAGATAGCAAAAGTTCTGTTCAAGCATCCTGGAAACATAGAAAATTTTGAATATATATTATTCATCTCAATTTTTTTTATGACAGAACTCTTACCACAGAAGCAAATATTATTTAGACTTAATATTAAAAAGCGGCACAGTAGCTGCAATATGAAATATTCCCAAATGCCGAATGTTAAGAAAAAAATATTCGCAATTACATACCCATTCGCGATATTGCAAATATATATATATACTTATATATATATATATATATATATATATAATATAATGTATATAGCCTATATATATATTATAATATATATATTATTATATATAACATATAATATATATATATATATATACATATATACAGTGGCGTATTTTAGGGGGGGGCCAGGGGGGCCATGGCCCCTCCCTACCGAATAAGGTTTTCTAGGACACTTAAAAACATTTCTACGGTATCTCATATTCGTTAATAATATAAAGTTCAGAAGTTAAATTAATTATATTAATTCGTCGCTGTCAGGAGGACAAATCTCGTAAGTCCATAGTTAAAACCAAACTTGAAAACCATCAGAGAAAATGCACATCCGAATTTCAGCTGATTTTTGAGGTATGTGTAAGCGCATCTGAATCTGAACTGAGTATTGAATTGCCTGCTACCAAAGAATTAACCAAATTCCAAAAAATTACAGAACCCAACATCCTACTTCCGCACCCAACAGACCTATATCGACACACCCATTTTGTATACCATTTTTGGATATTAATTAAATTAATCATTGGGAGAGAGGTTTTTAAATTTTCCTTGCAATTTGTTCATACCGAAACGGTGTAATGTGCCATATGATAAAATAAAAAGTATTGTTAATAATTATAGAAGGGAAGATCTCGAAAGCCAAATGAAGATTTGTAAAAGCAGAATGGGATTTATGAAGTTGAAATGGCATCACAGCACAGGTCGCCTAAAAACCGCAATAGATGGACGTTTTTATCTTGTTCGCAGTCACAATTCCAAATATTTACTTGCAAATAACTGGCAATTTTACCCGTTGTTTTAAGCTTTCAGGTAGGAAAGAGAGCGTTTTCAATCATTAAAGACTTCTAGAAACCTACTTGAGAAATACTTGGGAGATGAAAGACTTATTGGATTTGTCCCTCCCTCCTATCATACAATTCCGAAATATTGAAATAACATACAATCGAAGATGTTTTTATCTCAGATATTCGGCCCACTCTCATGTTCAGGCGACTTTAATTTAACAATTTAGGTAAGATGTTAGTAATTCATATAAATTTCTTCCCATTTTTTCATTAGGAAATTAATATTTTGTCCTTCCACCTTATAATATAATATACTATATATATATACTATAATATGATATATATTATATATATAGTACTACCACTAATATATACTATATATATATTATACTACTATACTATATATATATATAATAGTATATACTATATTCTAATATATACTGGTATATATATAAACTAAACATATCTATAATACTTATAATATATATAATTAAATATAATACTATATATAATATATTAATGATATAATTATATATATATACTATATATATATATATATAATGTATATAATATATATATATATATATATATATATATATATAATATGACTTATATATAATATAATATATATAGTATATATATATATATAAACCCGATTTTCTTTGGCCCCCCCGCGAAAAAATTTCTGGTACGCACTGCGATGACTATTATATTATATATATAATATATTCGGTATATATTATATATATATTATATATATATATATATATATATATATATATATATATATATATATATTATTCATATACTTATATATATATATAATATATATATATAATTATATATACTATAGTATTATTAAATCACTTTAATATAATCATATATATATATATATTCTTATATATATATGATGATTACTATTTTATATACTATATATATATATATATATACTATATATATTAATATACGATATTAATACTATATTTATATTAACCTATATATATATATGTATATCTAATTATTATATATATACTATATATATATATATAATATATAGATTATATATATATTAATATATAATATATATATATTTACGATGAAGATATGAGTACTATATACTTATATATATGTAAATATACATAATATATATACTATACTATATATAATTATATATACTATTACTATATGTCAACCTGGCTGAACATCTCAAATACGGTATATAGAAATTTAATAAACCCCAATCTTATTTTATGAAATTATGGTCCGTAGATTTTTTATTTCCGAGGCAGTAATAACATCAAACGTCATGCCTAAAACAGTCTAACAAAGTTTCCAGAGAGGAGGATTACTCTTGAAAGTCCAGTAAACAAGTATGTATCAGAAATTATATGTTTGACATTTCTGGGGAGCTTATAGTGGGTGTCCTCAAAATGTTAGATTCAAGAAAATCCTTCCTGGGTGCCTGGGGGTCATTTCTTTTTCTGGGGGGTGTTGGTTCATTTTGTGGGTGCAGTGAGGAACAGAAGAGAAGTAAAATATGACTGAGCAAAAATGTAATTCCTTCTCTTCCAGAAACTTGCTGTAACAATTGATATTGTAGAATTTTTAATTCAACAACTTACTAGATATTTTATCAAAAAAACAAAATAATTTTTTGTGGAAAATTTTTTCCAAGTACATGCAATTGAAATTAAAAAAAAAAATTCCCTTTCCTCCCTTTTTAACACGCTATTAAATGCAAGACTGACTTTGATAGTATTCTGTTAGCAATTTTTACATTGTTATTTTAAGCCTCATATATATATATATATATATATAATATATTATATTTATATATAAATATATATATATAATATATATTAATATATATATATATAGCTATATATTATTATATATACTATATTATATATATATATATAATAAATATTAGTAGATTTATATATATATATATATATATATACCTATATATGTATATATATATATATATATATATATAATATACTATATAGTATATATATACTATATTATATATATATATAGAATATATATATATATATATATAATATATATATAAGATAATATAAATCTGTAAATAGAATAGTAACTGAAGGTAAATTAATATGTATATATTATGTACTATACTTACATATATTATGAAAGGAATATTTGCAATATAATTATCGGTAAGTGGTTCTCAGCTATTACTACTTACAATAACTTCTATATTCGGTTAGAGTAATAGTATTCAAGTGACTCTATTCTTAAATAAGTTTAATTAGTATTAATCGATATAACCTTCCATTATATTATCGTATGTAGGGGTATTAAAATTATATATGATTTGGACAATTATAGATTTATTGGTGCCCTAAGGGGTAACGATCTATTCTAACTATGTCTCTTTAAAATGTCGGCTTTCCCTAGGAACCAAATCTATAAATGGATAGATTATAGATTGTGCAAACAAAGTATTTTATTATAATACATTGAAATAATGCATACACACATATACTTGCTCACTTACATATAACTTATTAGAAAGCTTGATATCCTCACGGATTAGAAGTGGAGTAAGGCAGAAACTCGATTTTAGCAATATCCTCTTACGAATATGTTAACACCAACACCATTTCCTCCACGGCATATAACTGTTACTCCCCGCTTTATGAAATTCAAACTATACAGATCTTCTCTTCAAAAGGCGAACTTATATAGAACCTGGACCTCCAAATTACTCACTATTGAAATTAAGTTTAAGAAAAAATTTATACTAAAACTTGAAAATCAAATTGCTCAGTGTACCACATTACTTCAAAATGATTTGACCTTTATTGATTTTTATTTTGTTAAATGTTTCCTCGCCAAACTTACAAATCATTTTAAACTTTCTACCTTAAAAAGGCACCAGACAAAGTTAACTAATTTAGGCCTTCGAAGTAACCTGGAAATTGATGTAGACTCGATCATTTCTAACCATAGCAATAAAGTCCTTTCCCCCTCCGAAAAAGGAGTCTTGGCTCTTGGTTTGGAATTTCGGCTACCGCTATTTAAACTTAATTTTCACCATTATTTCCTTACTTTTGAAAGATTACTACATACTATTAAACAACTCCCAGATCATAACAATAGTTTCAATAATTGTCTCGATTCGGTCCGCTTCTGGGCTAAAAAGGTTTTCTATGGCTTCAATAGTAGAAAGATTTTCTCTCCGATTTTTTCGCTCCGTGATTTCAAGATCCTATTAAATTTAAAGTCTGATGACTCCATTGTCATTTGCAAACCCGATAAAGGCCGTGGCATCGTATTGTTAAACAAAACCTCTTATATTAATAAAATGTTACTCATTCTTGCAGACATCTCTAAATTCCGCCTACTAACAATCGATCCTCTTAAACACATCATTAAAATAGAGGAAAAAATCAATAATGCCCTCAGGTCCCTTAAAAAATGCTCCATAAAGTTACCCGACAATCTCCTTGCCTCAGGTTGCAGTCCCGGCATTTTGTACGGCTTCCCTAAAACTCACAAACCTGACGTTCCACTTCGATCTATTCTCTCAGCCATTAACACCCCCCTCCTACAACTTGGCTAAGTTTATTCTCTCTTATATAGAACCTATCACCTCTAACCAATACACCATTAAAGATTCCTTTGATTTTGTTAAATTCATTACATCCTGCTCTTTTCCGAACTGCCACATGACCAGTTTCGATATTCAATCTCTTTTCACCAACATTCCCGTCAGAGAAACTATCAACATTATTACTGCCAATCTCTTTAGATCTGCCGCTCTTATTGACGGTATTAATCAATCTCAGTTCACCAAACTCCTTAACCTGGCCATAGATGACACCGTTTTTCTGTTTGATCAGAAACTATACTCCCAAATTGATGGTATGGCCATGGGGTCCCCACTCGGCCCAGCCTTCGCTAACGCATTATTATGTTTTCATGAGCAAATTTGGTTAGAGAACTGCTCCCCCCTAGAATTCAAACCCCTTATTTATTGACGCTATATGTCGATGATTGTTTTGTTATATTCCGCGATCCCCTTCATGCCCCTTTATTTTTAAACTATCTTAGCAACCAACATACTAACATCCTCTTTACAGTAGAACACATGGCAAAATAAATCTTTACCCCTTCTTGACACCCTAATTACTTTCAACAATGGTTCCTTCTCCACCTCTCTTTATACAGAAAACCTTCTTCTACTACATTAGGTCTAATTTTTTTTAGTTTCTCCCCTCCAAATACAAAACTGTCGTTCACTCAATGCAAATTTCCGTGCTTAAACTTGTTGCTCTTCTCATGGTGTCTTTCGCCACCTCCAAATACAATACCTGTGCCCTTTGCCTGTGCAATCCTCTTTTCCTCACAACCCACTATTACCAAACCTAGTAAACGACTTGTAAATAACCATTTACGCCCTAAATTTCAAGTCCCAAACGTCCTAACACTTAATCATCTAAAAATTCCGTTCTTCGGTCTTAGCACCGCAAAACTTGTGAAAACTCTCAATCACACTCTATCCAATGCTTTTCCTTTTGCTCGCTTTATTTTCATTCCTATTAATAACCACAGTATCTCAAATTTTTTCCGCTATAAAGATTCTCTTCCTCTACTAACATATGAGGCCTCATTGATATATTTGTATAGTGTTATCATCTTCCGTTACCGTGGCCAAACAGAGCTCCATATATCTCAATGTAGTCATACAGAAGCGAAGCACGTGAGGATACTTGTATATAAACTGGTAGTACGCTATTATTCACAATCCGAAAATCCTCATAATATTGTACTGCAATCATGCTCTTATCACACAATAATAATGCTCTCAGCTTACTATTGCGACAAAAAAAGAGAAACTCCTATCGCCACGCACCAATAATGATCTATAGATGCGTAGACAGTAAAAAGTTACGTATGTATGTCTCTTACCTATCATTTAGTGTTGAATTAAACCCGGTAAATGCAGATAATAGTGATTATGGTTAAGATCCATGCCTCGCCTCTTTTCACTCATTAAATTTATATAGTTATACAATCAATATATAAAGTAACTTTTGTCATTTGGTCTATTCCTCTCTATTTCTACTGTAATAACAAGTAATTCTATATTTTAGTTTTGATTTATCGTCGTTCAAAGGATTTGGTTAGTGTAAACTGCAATTATGATCTTCTTTCGTGCAAGTGCCATTTCTAAATTATTTCATTGAGTTTACAGTAATTTAGTGCTGATTTGCATTCTTTACTTGTATTATTTTTAAATATGATTCAAATAATATTAATTTCTCCCAGATTTGATGTATAAAATTATAATAATATAAATTTTATAATAATTGAATATTCCAAGTTCGTTTGGTGGATGTGCATAATTAAAATATGTAATTATGAATAAGTATTACGCGCCACGAAAGAACGCTAATGGTACTATATTAAAACCAACAAAATTATGCTTCATTATTACCGTGGAATTTCAACAAAAAATTTCGAAGTTCTTTCCAAATAAGTTATTATCTCTTATATTATAATAATAATATATTTATATATATAATAATATTAAAATATATATATATTAGATATATATATATATATAATATAATATATATAATAATAATATATATAATAATATATATATATATATTAATATATAATAATATTAATATATTATAAATATTAATATATATGTATATATATATAATAATATATATGTATATTATATAAATATATATATTATAATATATTATTAAAATATAATATAATATTTATATTATAATATTAATTAAATTTATATTAAATTTAAAGTTAGTATATTACTATATATATATATATAGTTTGTTAGTTTATAAATTATTATATAGTATAATAATATATAATATAATATATATATATATGGAAGTCTTAAATATATTTTTCCAAATTTAGATTATACTTCTACTTTTATTCATATATATTTCGTATCTATTTATTCTCAATCTAAAATTAAAGAATATAAAGAAAAGAAATTAAATAACTACTTCTATCTCTCTATATATATTCTCATATGTTTGGTATCACACAATAAAAGATATTATCGTATACTCGTATCTTTACGTCTATTCCTATATTTAAACTCAAATCTCTCTAAGACCTTCTAATTTAACTATACGTCATTAATTGGAATTTTTTTTTCTAAAATATTCGTATAATTAATTCCCGAAAAGATTTAGTAGTTACGTTATCGCTAGTGCGACACACGTATCCTATATACAATTTAACCTACCTAATCATAGAGTGGGTTGAGTATTATAGTGAGATGAGATAGAAGTGTAATTTAATGTATTGTGATTATCCGCGAATCGCTGTGGAGGAGAGAAACTATGATGGTGCTCAGATTAAGTAGAATCGGTGAACAAAATTATATAAGAAAGGATCAATAATTGAAAACATTATCACTTCAAATAGATAGATAGATATAGAAAGAGAAAGACAGTAGTGAGACAATATGAAAAATATAGCAAAGCAGGGAAAATATAAGGTATGGAAGGAGGAACGATTGGTATAAATGTGTACTTGTTCAACCAAGATGATTAGCAATCTCACATATGTGTAATCTATATACATATTCTCTATGTTAGACAAGCCGATCTCATTTTCTAGTATACTTGTGAATTATATAAGCAAGTCTACTATTATATAATAAATCAAACCGATTTAGCTTAAATCAAGCCATACTAAAATATCATAACACACAACACACAACACAACTTACTCCACTCAAACAAATGCAACCACACCCACACACAAAACCACACAACCATAGTATATATATTATTTGCTTAGTATATAGTTAGTAAAGGAGATGGTCCTGTAGTGACATATATATATATATATATATATATATATATATATATATATATATAGAAAACATTTGTTTCACAGACTTTGTAATATTGAAACTTTTATAAGAAATTAATAATTTAATCAAATAATATTTTATTTATAATTAAATAAATAATTATATAAACTAAAATATAATAAATATTTATAATAAAAAATTTAAAATCATAATTTTTATAATATAATAATTGAGGTAAAGCATACAAAAATAATTATTTTTAATACTGTAATATTTCATTATTATATGATATTATATATATATAAAAGTAATTAAATTAATAAATGTAGTTTATATAACCTAAAGGCACTTACATTGAGGAATAATATATATATTAGTTATTTTAATATATATATTAAATAGATAAATAAATATATAAAAGACTATATATATATAAATGTGTAGTTATAACAAAAGAAGGTGGATATATATTATATTATATATAGATCTAGCTCGTGATATTAAGTCAAGAAGGAATGATCAAGCAACCAGAAGTATTATCTCCATAAGGTATTAATAATCAGTCAGGTAAGAACACTATTATCGCTCCTTATAATACTATAATAGTCGGATAAGACCTGAGTGACTGGTCACTGTATCTGATACGTTCATGAGAGGTTAGTTATACTCTCATATTCATTAAGGTGCACTACAGCTGGCTACATAAGTATAGCAAAAAATGAAGCTAACTATACCCTTCCTAGATTAGGGCTAGCCTATATATATTATTATATATTATAATATTAAATATATATATATATGATTATTATATAGTATATATATATATATATATATATATATATATGTATAATATATATATGTATATATATATATATATATATATAGTACTATATATATATATATATATAATATATATATATATTATATATTATATATATTTATATCACTATATTATATATATATATATACTAATAGTATTACTACTATATATATATTAGTGTATATATATATAAGTTATACTATATATATATATTATATCACTATGAATTAGTAACATATAATATATATATATCAGGGACGAATCCTGACGAAAATATAATTTATATAACTGAGTAAAGTTATAAAAATATATCCCTTTATATATCTACTTAGACCTTATTATTATTAAACACAATAGTCACTATATATATATATAGATAGATATAATTATATATGATTAATTATTATATATATTAATTATAATAAATATATATATATATATATTTAATAATATTAATAGTATTAATTAATAAGTAATTAATATATATATATGTTTTTAATATAATATATATATATTTAATATAATATATATATATATATATTATAAATATATATAATATATAATATATTATATAATTAATATTACCACTTATATAAAAATATATATAATATATAGAATGTTTATATTTTTATAAAAAATATAATTAATGGGCTTCACCTTTCTAGAAATAAATGAAATATTATTATTTTGTTTATACTTCACGTCAAAGTATAATTATCTAATAGGCAAAAGTCACAGAAAGGAAAGAGAGTATATTATTATATAGGAAACTTTCTCCTTGCTTTCATATTTGGAAATATTGCCATTAACACTTTATTGGACAAATGTATCATATATATGACATGGTGGATTCCTCCCCGAGACACCAGTGGGTTGATGAGAGTTATGAGAGGCCAGGTGCAGATAAAGGCGTCTGTCGAAGATCAGAGGGTTTCGGAGTGATTCTAGCGCTGCAACAATACGAGGCATTATATAAGGATAATCGTCCTAGGAGCCGATCAGATAACGAGCATTTATCTTGCGGCGTGATGTGTTTGACGGTCTAGTCTCAATATACTCAGTGATTTAATCAGTACACCTATCTGCTAACAAGGAATAATTATGTAACTGTCCATGACCAACTAAATGATACTGGTATGCTCCGGTAGATGAAATCATAGTGGCCATTGAAAATTGTCCCTGTCATAGTGATTATTTTAGATTTCCCAACACGCTCAGTGACAGTGCCATGTCGTACCATTTTTGGAGAGCGGTCCTTGGAGAGTTTTCAAGCTTCATGATTTCCGACGTTTCATAGGATAATCCACATACAAATGTGTTCGATTGGTTAGCGTTTAGGTCCGGTGAAACTATATGCTTAGCACTCCAACGCGTAATTTGAAGCCATCCTAAGGGTAGGTCAGTTTAAACATTGGCCTCTTGAGTCAGTGTTTATGCATTATCATAGCATAAGAGATGAAGAGTCACCGAAATATAGATATAGGGGGGCATATATTAATTGGCATGGTAAAATATGTAGTTCATTATAGGATAGTCTATATGTGAATATACCATTCGGCTGTAGAGTTACCTATCACTAATCGAAGGAATGTGGCAACGTCCATAGGCCCTGATAAAGATGCCTCATCCAGACATATATCACATTATCCAACGGCTGCAAAACAGGACGGTGGCGCCTTTGCAGGGCACACTTTGCATTGCACGAACATCTCAGTCTGTCGTCGTATACTGCTATGACGACCTGTCCCAAAGGCGTACGGAGACTCTTCTCGGACTTCGTCCGTAAAGAGGCACCTTTTGCCCAATCGGTCGGACCGTTCCAATGTGGAATGTGGTTTCGGGCAAATGACAGAGTCGGGTGCCCTGTCGAGTTGTGCCATTGGTGAGGCGAAGTGGGACCGGGTATGGCTAGGACCTCTCTCGGGGCAGGTAATTAATTGTTCCAGCACAGCGAGGCGACGCACTGTATGAGTACACTACACCACCTGAGTGACCGAATCTGTAGCACTCCGCCAGCTGTATCTGCAGAGTCGTACCGTTGTGTGGCGCTCGGTCTCAGTATAAGACACACAAGGAGTCTGATCATATAAATCGGCTCTGTGAAATATCTAAGTGTCGTGGCCTCATGGCGGACGAGAACTATCTCGTTTGTCTTCGCCGGGGTCAAATCATGAGTTCAGTGATCGCGTGAATGTTATGGCCGTTTGACCACCCTGTGCAATCGTTGTGTGCGTCTAACACTTGATACTCGGTCGACTTCACAGGTTGAGCGAGACCTCATATACACTGCTGGCGCGATGTTTTTATCGAAGTCGGCTTCGTAGTGTGGAATTATCCCTCGGCTCGATTATACCCCCGACATTACCCCCACCTATTTAAAACACTTTATGATTTTACTAAAATTTCCAATGTATCGCATTGGGGTTCAGAGGCACTGACGGCCCCAATACTTGCAACGCCAAATTGATCTGCGGGGTGGTTACATAGTTACACTTATGAATGCTGTCTTCTGTGTTGGTGTGTGGTTTCATGGGATGGTTAAGGTGGCAGCTTCCTCGTCTCCCTTGCTGTAAGTTGATTCAATGTTACCGTAGTGTGTTAAGCGGGTTATTTAGTGGGCAGACAGATAATGTATATATGGGACGTTGTGGATGAGTTAGTTTAGAGTTAACAAGCGGGGTGTGGTTAGAACTTTAAGGAATTAATGTTGAATGCAATGTAGTGCTGATTCTGTCAGGTGTGGTGATCAGAGTTATGTAGATCATTTCTACGGGAGCCAGAAAGGTTGAGCATGATCGTTGTTGGAAGATTGGACAGGTTTCTATGTTGGTTTAGCGTAAGTTTTGAGTGATGATAGAGTAGCCAGTTGGTACAGAGATTGTCTGGCATGGTTTATGCTGGGTATGAATTGTCATGAGCGATAAGTGGTATATAGATGTGAATCGGGAAATTGAGTGATGGCGAATGTCTGCCGTAAAGAGGCGAACAGGAACAGGGGAACGGAATAGACATAGAAAAGAGACACCATGTTCGTCAATTATTACGGTTCTTGAGATTCTGCGTTCGTTTGGCTGAGGATCCTGGTCAGTGCCGTTTAGATATGGATGATTAGGACTAGCCAGTTTATTATATAATTATTAGGGAAGGGGAGTGTTAGTATGGTCTCTGGATGGGAGAATGTGTGGAGAGTGTTTTGGGTTCTTGTATCGAAGTGGCTTTATCGGGATAGTCGAAATGGTGCTGGGAGTAGTCTCAAGTTATATCTGGGTATCGTGTAGATATCTATGTAATAGCGTTTATGATGTTTTGTAGTGATGTAGCTAGTTGCATTGGATTGAAGTGGAGATGCGATTTTTATGAACAGTCCATCGACATGTGGGTTGGTGCGATGAGGAGTGAAAGTGTGGCGGATTTTGGTGAGGAGATGATCATTCTCATTAGGTTTGAGCGGCAAGAGAGAAGGAGGAAAGAGATATGGAGATCGATATGAAGACGGGGAGGTTGTGATATACTGGAGTTTTTAATTTTGTAATTGGTCGATGATTATTGCTTTATATTTCAGACAGAGTACGATGTAGTGACGATTGGACCAAGACTTATTAGTATAGAGTATTTGTATAGGATGAGTTACAAGCAAGTGGATCAAAGGAGTGTTAATGTTAAGGTTTTACATTTTGTCTGGTCCAGAAGAGGCCAGGTAGAGTTTTTATAAGGGTTTTGATAAGTTGTAGCAATTTATAGTGTAGCTGAATGGGGTTGTGATTCAATTCTATTTATTGTGTTTTTTATGAGGGATTGCGTATTATTTTTCTGTGTCGAATATTTATATATATAGGTTATAATTATATATATAAGTTATATATTATATAGTGATTATGGTATATATAGGTGAGATCCTAAAAGGACGCCAGTTGAATATACTATTGAATAGTAAATTCAATAAATATTATTAGTATTTATTATAGATGACTATAGATTGAAAGACGTCTTCCAAAATCAAAGGTATAATGAAAATAGAAGTGGCTACCAACTATGTGAACGGATAGAATCTGATGATTAGCATAAATCATTTGCATGAAAGATATAAGTCTGGGTCTGGCATCCATAATATGACACATATAGAATACGTGTTAATCATGGAAGATTGTAAGTTTAAATTTTTTTTGTGTTTGTGATCAAAATATTTGCCCCCTGCGCGTTTGTGAAAAGTGTAACATACAGTGCGAAATTATTAAAAGAGGAGCAAAGTTTTATTTACATTTTATAAATATAAATTTTTGATACAGGAAAAATAATTTTCTTTAAATTAAATTTCGTAAATGGGGGGTCTCTATGAATAATGCTAATGCTATATAGGCACTATGCACTGTTGAAGATATAATTACGATGGGTAGATTAGTACAGCAGTGATATACTTAAATTTATGATAGTATATATATATTTATTATATTATATATATATGGTTAGTTAATATAAAGAATTAGGTGAGATTAATATTGAATGATGGAGTATATTGGTATATATGTCACTAACCTATTATAATATAATGCTGGTATATATATAATAGAAATATTAATATTGGTCTGTGATATTGATGGTGCCCAGATCTATTAGTAAATAGTAATATATTATATATGATAATAGTGAGAGGTAATGCATATATAAGATAGAGTATATATTCTATATAATTGGCAGTGTATACTATGATGATGTGTGTAAATAAGGTATAAGGTGAGCTTTTTAGAATATAGAAACGTGTAGGAGAATTATAAGTGGAGTATATATATACATATATAATAGATAATATATATAATAATGATTATTATATTGTAGTTATATATATATATTATATATATTATATATATATATATATATATATAGTATATATATATATAATTATATTTTATTCAGCGCTATGTAATAATGATGTGTTAGGTAATTAATGCCCTTCAGTATCTATTGTATAATATCTAGAGAGGAGACATTTATTCACGTGTACTGAGAGTTTTGCAGGTTTTTGAACACCGCTACGACTTCAATGTTGGTAACCAGGCGTGTTACCACCTCTGACGCAGACCTACAATGAGCATAAAGGAAAACCACCAACCGGTTTGTTCATGCATGTATAAGATACTTTCTATACCACATGAGAAATAAATAAAGTTAGGCCGTCAATTATGTAGTCACGCTTTGCAGAATCTCCCCGCCCACTCCGGGTCAAGGGTCACAGAAAGAGCGGAAAGTGCTTGTATATGCGTATATAATATATATATGAAAAATATAATACGGACGATGCAGGTATAACTGATATTATGATATTGTTTCCAGAAATATAGTTTTATATATATATAGTGAATATATTAGTAGTATCAATGAGAAGGTTTTGTAGCTATTGAGTTTATGCATATACATCTAATAGTCGTTTGAGTAGTTGATAATTTGCAAAAGGGACTATAAAGTACTATATATAGTATAGTGAAGGTATATATATATATTAAGTATTAGTATTAGTGCTATTAACTAAAAATATTAGTGAGTTAATGTTATATATGATATACCTGTTGATATATAGTATTTATATAATTATATATATATATAGGTATTGATTTAGAGGTATATAACTTTATATATATATATATGTGAGTTATATATATATATTTATATATTATATATATAATATATATATATATATATATATATATAAATTTAAGAATAGTACATATTTTCATATAGAATCATAATGTATATTCAATGTTTAAGTATCTCAGAATGGATATCAACTTATAGAGAGGTGTGGCTTATAGTGAGGATGTTAGGAGGTAAAGATTAGTATATAAAGGAAGGGAGGGGATTACAATGAACGGTTATGTAATATAGGATGAATAGGTTAGGTAGATATATATACTATATTATAATTATATAGTTATATATATAAATTAAATTGATAAAAATAACCCCTATTGAGTAAATGCTACCCTGCCTGGATTGAACTGCGGTGCGCGGTGAGGCAGATGACCGCTGTAAGTGCTTTGACCACTTACGTCAAGATAGAACTAAAAGAAGATCACACAAATCTTCCTGTGTGTGAATATAAGCTCCACAACAGGACTTGCAGCGCTCTTCCACGTCCACACTCGGGCATTGAAGTCAATAGCCAGGCCCACCGCACAAGCGTGAAAAATACTTCATTCAAAAAACTGGGCGGTGATTAAAATTTGTATTGATAAGGTAACTCTGCTCATCCTTCTACACCTCACAGCCAGTGTATAAAGTATGATAAAAAATACCCTTATTGAACCTGGGCTCTAGCAGTGTTTGACCACTTCAAGTGCCGTTGACCACTACGTCACGATGGACTAAAATTGAAGCACGAGAATTGTTCCTGTGGGTGAATATAAGCTCCCACCATACAGGACTTGCCACGCTCTTCACGTCCACACTCGGGCGTAAGGTCTAGCAGGGCACCGCACAGGTGAAAAAAATACTCATCAAACCAAAGATATATTTTGTATTGATAAGGTTAGCTGCTCATCCTTTTACCACTTCAACAGCAGATGTAACAAGTACGTGAGTGAAGAAAAGATGAAACACACCGGGTATATAGTAATTTCACCCTTTGATGGGATTGAAACCTGAGCCCTAGCGCGGCGATGTCCTGTGATAGATGATGAGGGAGAGTGCTATATAATAATATATCACAAGCCACAGGAAAAATTTAGGTCACGTTCTTCTATAGTGCGGCATCGTTTGGTCATCGGTAGTGGTCAAAGCAGCTGTACGAGTCCATTCTCGTGAATTGACGGCCGAGGTTTCAATCTCGCTGGGATGTAGATTAGCTCATATAAGGGTAGTTGTAACCGATATTTATTACACTTGGTGTAGTATAGGGGGGTTGATGTTAGAAGGAATGAGCCAGCATATCTTACCATAGTGTGTGAGGAAAGTATTACCGACCTGAGTACTGAGGCGTATATCCGAGTATAATAGTAGTAAAAGAGAAATAAGGTATATCTGTATTTATATATATATAAGTATATAAATATTGTAGACTATATTTAAGAGATCGTGATAACGAATGTCTGAGAAAGGATAAGAGAATAATGTTGGAGTAGTTGCCAGGTAAGTGACTCAGACGATATAAAATAAGGTATATTATGGCTATATGTAATAGTATAGATAGTAAAGTTAATAATTGCTACGTAGTAGTAGTATATGTATATATATATAGTGTATAGTTATTATATCTATAGTATTAATTATGAGGTGGACATGTTATGTGGTATATATACCCACCATTATGGGTACCTCATAACGGGGTAATGATAAACCTTATAACACAATAATTATTTAGTCAATTATATATATATAATATATATAACGTATTTAATACCTAGGAAGTTAGAGGCTGAGTTATACCTACGTGTACGTACTCTCTATATGATATCTTCGCCTAATCGTTATCCACCTCTCTCCTAGTGACAGAAGTATCTACTGCCTAAATAACTTATAAAGTCGCAGAATTAGTAGATCTACCATTCAGGGTTCGCAGATGTGCGAGTTACGATATATAATATTAGGATATAATAGAATACTATAATATAGGTTACCAACATTGAATCAGCTCATTTTTTATATTTCTTATTATTATTATTTACTTAGTGAGAAAGGTGGAGTTTCGGTCTTTGGGAATACTTCAATAGCTAATAATTATGATTTCATCAAGGAGAGATATATATGATATATATAGTATATATAAATAGTATAATATATAATAAATAATAATATATAGTTAACTAGTATAGTATATAATATACTAATATATATATATGATATATATATATTATAATTATATATAATAATATATAATATATATCGTTAATATAATATATATATAGGACTTATATATATATAATAATATATATATAAGTTATTAATATATTCC
>JABUQX010120089.1:7500-22500 GCA_015478945.1 Trachelipus rathkii | reverse complement strand
CTAACCTAACCTAGCCTAACCAAACCTAACTTAACAACTTAACTTAACCAAACCTAACCTAACCTAACCCAAGAAGTAAATTGTTTGAATGGTTCCTCCTATTGTTAATGACGCTGATGAAACAAGAGAAAGACGTAAGATAATAAAGGAGGAAGGAGAAGAGGAAGAGTTGAAGAAACTTCTGTTAATCAGTTTGTTAATCCAGATTCTTCGATGATCATGGATGAAGAGGAAAAGTTTCTAAGAAGAAGAAGAAGAAGAAGAAGAAGAAGAAGAGAAGAAGAAGAAGAAGAAGAAGAAGAAGAAGAAGAAGAATAACGTCAGAAACTAATGAAGAAGTCTGAAATATCTTTAGATATTTTTATTAATTTTTTTATTATTTTCTGTCCCTTTTTTGATTAGGGCCACTGCCCCTTGAGTGGTGACATTTTGTAATATATATATATATATATATATATATATAATTATATAATATATATATATATAATATATATATATATAGAATTTATTAAATAATATGTATATATATATATATATATATTATATATAGTATATATATATATATAAACAGGGTGATTCAAAACCTCTGCGACAAACTCGGAGGGCTGATAGAGCAAACGATAAAGAACATTTATTGTTAAATAAGCTATGTTGTATGACACTTCGCTTCAAAGTTACGGATGGTGTGAAGTAAACCACGTGATGTTGTTTGACGCGTTGTTACTTCGTAACCAGAGACTTTGGGTATTCTAATGTTATGTATGTGTGCGTGCGTACATCTGTGTACTCCGAGGGTTGATAGAGGTAACAATAAGGATATTTTGTTAAACAACGTATGTGTTTTGACGCGAGGTGTAAAGCAAAAAAAGGTAGCTTGTTATGAAATCATTTTATTGGGGAAAATTACAGGAGGTGTTCAAAGTGTCTGCCCTGTACCTGATTACATTCGTTACATCGCCATCGTTACATCGATCCAAACGGTGTGGAATGATGACAGGTCCCAGTAGATAATCGCCAAGAATTCCACCCCAGATGTTTACGGTAAATTTCGCCTGGTGAACTCTGATGAACATTTCGTGCGGATTGTCCTCGTCCCATATGTGGCTGTTTCTGCTGTTGAAGTAGCCATCACGTGTGAAGCACGCCTCATCGATAAACAAGACATGTGCAGGAATGTCAGGATTATCGATGCTCCGTTGCAGAAACCACCGGGCAAATCGCACACGGGGTGCGAAGACGTTTGGCCCAAGTCCTTGTACTTTCTGTAGGTGGTATGCATGAAGGCTTTGCTCTTGCAAGACCCGAACCACAGACGACTGATTTGAACCCATGGCATGGGCAATGGCGCGTGTGCTAGTCGACGGGTCGTTGGCGACTCTCTCAAGCACCTCTTCTTCAAACGTAGGAGTCCTCGTATTACGCGGTCTTCCACCAATGCACCGGGGACGAAGGGTCCCATTATCTCGAAGGCGCTGATGAAGGCGAGCAAACATTGTTTGGTGGGGGTGATTTCTGTGTAGAAACCGTTCCCGGTAGATGAGGTTCGCTCTTCGTCCATTTCCGTTCGCCGCACCGTAACATTATCATGTCGGTTAACTCGGGAAGAGTGTAGTGATCCATTCGTAATCGATGCCTACACTGTACTGAATCAACGATGAATTGGGCAAGGTAAAGGTATTGCCACCGTGTTTCCGAAAGGACGGGTTAAGCGGTACACAACATGTACGCACGCAAAAACACATTAAAATTGAGTAACTTAAATCGTCGGTAATCTACATGCGACGAGTCACACAACATAAACTAGTGTACCTTCAATCGTCCGTAACTTTGAGACGAAACGACATACATTCCTTATCGTTTGCTCTATCAGCCCTCCGAGTTTGTCGCAGAGGTTTTTGAAATCACCCTGATATATAATACTAATTATATATATATAATATATCAGATATATATATATCTTATACTATAATATATATATATATATTACTATATATATATACTATATATATATACTATATATTATATATAATATATATATATATATATATATATTGGGAGTGGCCCAGGGGATGAACCCCACATTGACGAGATATCAGTTATAAAATAACGCTATTTAATAAATAAATAAATAAAAAGAAATTTTTATAAAGTTTATTTTTTTATTTTTATTTTTTAAACTTTATTTCTGATCGGAATGTGATGGAACATATATCATTGGAAAGATCTCTCCCTGTCATTTCCAAATCTTCAATAAAATTTAAAATCTGTTTAGTATAGGGTTGGCCGACGCACCAGGTGCGGTGCGGTGCGGTGCGGTGCGGTACGGTACGCCACACAAATCCAGTGTACCGGTGCGGTTAAATTTTTAAAATATAGAGGTGCGGTGCGGTGTGTTGTGCGGAGCGCCGTGTGGATTGAAGCATAGATGTGCGGTGCGGTGCGGTGCGGTGCGCATTAAAGCATAGAGGTGCGGTGCAGTGAGCATTGAAGCAAAGAAGTTCGGTGCAGTGTGGTGTGGTTGTGCGATGGGTGCGGTGCGGTGCGCGGCCAACCCCAGTTCAGTACTATAAAAATAATTATCAATTTCCGATTTTTGAAAAGAAAAAAAAAATTCATTTAGAAATAAAATAAGTTTTCATCCAGAATCTTAAACGAATCATACACCAAAACCAGGATATGGCCTAACTATTTCTAAATCTGTTATAAAAATGAAAAATAAGTTGAGGAAAAATTAATGAAATAAAATGAAAAAATTATTGAGCGAAACTTGAAATAAAAAAAAAAGAAGAAAAATAACAAAAAAAAACACATGATTAAAAAGCGGTATTTTGCATATATATATATATATATATATATATATATATATATATATATATATTATATATATACTATATTATATTTATACTATAAACATATACATATATAAATATATATATACTAAAAACTAGTACATATATTATATATATATCATAGATTATATTATATAATATATTATGTATATATACTATATATATATATATATATATATATATATATATATATATAATATATATATATATATATATATATATATATATATATATATATAGTTACTATATATTATATTATATATATATATATAATAGTATATATTATATATATATATATATTATAATTATATACTTACCTAATAGCTTATATATATAATATATTACTACTATATTATATCAATAATATATATTTATACTATATATATTATATATAGATATATATAATATAATATAATATACTAATATAATACTATTATATATAATATAATATAGTATTATATATATATAATATATACTCTTCTATATATTAATATATATACTATATATATTATATATATAATATATATATATATATATAATATATTATTATATATATTATATTTATATATATATATATTATATATATATATATAATATATATATATACTACTGTATAATATATAAAAATATATATATATATATATATATATAATAATTATCATATACTATATATATATTATATATATATATATATATATATATATATATATATATATATATAACTTGCAAACATAAAGACTCAGATGTTTGTATATCTGCAAATGGTCTCAAACTGAGCCACAACTATTAGCAGCAGCATCTTCAATTTTTGAGAGAAAAACAAGGCAGGAAACTAATCTATCGTGAGAAGTTTCGAAAAGTTAAAAAAGTGGAATAAATTTGATAAAAATACAAAGTCATTGTATTACCGAAATGTTTGCTTTAGACGATTTGCCCTTTAGTCATGTTTATGGAAAGGGGTTTGCCACAGTATGTTTTAAAACAAAGAAACTTTTACAGATAATTGATTTGTGAAGAAATTTATTCATCGGTAGAAGATAAAATATCATCAATTGTATCTTCCCTAGCTGAGACATGTAAAATATCATTTACAATTGATGAGTGGTCTGACACCACCTCTGGAGTCTCTCTTTTATCACTCACTTGTCATGCACTTAATGAAAATTTTCAAAGGCAGCACTTTGAACTAGGTGCACAATCTCTTTCAGAACACCATATAGTGGATTATCTTGGACCAGTGTTTAAGGAGATGCTGAATAGATGGAACATTTCATTAAATCAACTGCACTGTGTAGTGAGAGATGCAGCTACTAACATAAAAAGAGTACATAATTTGGCGGAAGTGAAAAATATTAACTGCTTTGCACATCAGATACAGTTAGTAGTTAAGAATGCCATCATCTCTCAGAGGTGCGTATCGGAGTTATTAGCCAAGTGTAGATTAATTGCTGAGCATTTCAATCACTCAGTTGCAGCTCAAAATGATCTTAAAAAAATACAGACGAGGCTAAATGTTCCCCAACTTTCTGTAGCGCAAGATGTTCACTCTCGTTGGAATAGTAGTTTATACATACTTGAGAGGATGAGAGAAATAAATGAAGCCGTCTGCCTTTATGCTTCGAACAACACAAAGGTGAAAGATTTCACAAGTGATGATAATGCGATTTTAGGTAATTGTATTACTCTTCTTAAACAGTATGAAGAGGTAACTGAGACTATTAGCTCAGAAAATTCTTGTTTGTCAGACGTGATTCCTCTAGTTGCAACGATTAAAGCTGTGCTAAATACTGCTATTAAAAGTAAGGGACTTTCAAAGATAACAGAAACACTTATGCTGGAGATAGATAATAGATTTTAAATTATGCAAAACGATGACGCATGTACAATAGCAACTTTTCTGAATCCTAGATACACAACCGAATTTCTTGAACCACGTTTTTCACAGAGGGGTAAAATTAATTTAGGATGCCTATGTGATGAAATGCTGCTAAATCCAGAAATATCACCAGTAAATGAAAAGCAAAATATCACAGAAACAGATACACAATTACCATCTCTTAGCGGAACCATTGCTGAATCCATGAACGCTCTTTTGGCTTCTATGCAGCGATGAAGAGTCTTGCTTGTTCAGAGGTGTCAAAAGACCCTCTATCATTGATCGAAAAATATCATAAGCGAAAACTCATGGAATCAGATAAAGAAAGATCCATTGGTTTGGTGGTGCGATAATTGTAAAAGTTTTAAACATCTAGTTTTAAACATCTTGCATAAATCGCCAGGGAATACTTAGCATGCCATTCAGCAAGTGTTGCTAGTGAGCATCTTTTAAGTGGTGTAGGTCTCATTTACGACGAAAAGAGAAGCAAACTCTCCCCTGAAAGGGCTCAGAAGCTTTTGTTTTTGAAGCATAATTTGAGAATTATTAATTCCCAAGTATTAATATATATAACCTTTTTCCAAATGGGTAGAGGCTGGGGAAAGAGGTTGGTGGGGTGCAAAAGAGTTATTACTGATTTTGTGCAATTTTAATAAAATTGAGCTTTTAGTTTTATAAATACGGGGATATTGAATTCGTATTCGATTTAAGTTTCATTAAAAAATTAAATTTCTTCCTGTGTGTTGTATATATATATATATATATATATATATATATACTATATATATATATTCATATAT
This sequence comes from Trachelipus rathkii, assembly GCA_015478945.1. Lineage (NCBI taxonomy): Eukaryota > Metazoa > Arthropoda > Malacostraca > Isopoda > Trachelipodidae > Trachelipus > Trachelipus rathkii. The sequence continues at coordinate 16,975 of JABUQX010120089.1, read as the reverse complement.
AATATATATATATATATATAATAGTATATATTATATATATAAATATATTATATCATATATATAATTATTTATATATATATATATATTATATATATATAATATTATAGTATATATATATATATTATATATTATATATTTATGTTGATTTGCCTACTCAAGAATTTTGACGACGAGCCGCCACTGGCATACATACATACATACACAAGGGAAGTAAAAATTGGGCATTTGGGGCACGGTCGACACATTCCGGTTTTTCAGTTACAATTAGCCAAAAGTTTCGCATTAATCTTCTTCTTCTTCTTCTTCTTCTTCTTCTTCTTCTTCTTCTTCTTCTTCTTCTTCTTCTTCTTCTAGATGACTCCGTTATCAAAGTTGTCAGTGAGGAAAAAGATCTAGGGATATTAATTAAAAAGATTTAAAATTTGCAAAACAATCTGCTGAAGCTGTTAAGAAAGCAAATAAAGCTCTAGGCTTTATTGCCAGAAACTTCGAATATAAATCTAAAAGTATAATAGTTCCTCTCTATAAAACATTAGTTAGACCTCATCTGAATACGCAGTTCAGTTTTGGAGTCCATACCTCAAAAAGGACATAGAAAAAATTGAAAGAATTCAAAGAAGGGCAACCAAATTAATACCAGAATTGAGAGGTAAGTCATACGACCAACGACTACGAGAATTAGATATACATTCTTTAGAAACAAGAAGATTGAGAGAAAATTAATAGATAAGTCTCAAAAATTACTAATAATTGGACCCAATATCATTACGGCAATTCTTTAGATTTTGAATTTAACGATCTGTAACACGAAGTAGATGGGTTATAAACTTTGTCATAAACTGATTTCCAAATCAATTATTTTGCTAAGAATTTCTTCACTTTACGATGTAATTAAGAAGTGGCAATAGTCGGCTCTTATGAATAGTGAACGCGGCAACATCGATTGATTGCAAAAAAAGAAAGTTAATTTAAACACTTTTAAGGAAAGAATTGCGTTTGTGAATTCAATTCAAACCAGAACTCTTACTCTTCCGGTTAAAACAACTAGAAATTAGTCTGTGACCTAGATAAGGTGAAATCAAACAAACTATTGATATCATATGGTAAATGTTAAAAGTACATCTTAAAAAGAATTTGGGCGCCGAACCTATATTGAAAAGTTTTGATGTTTACCTCTTAGAGTGTTAGTTCTAATGTTTTAAGTCGGTAGTCTCATTGATCACACTATCATCTTAATTTGTAATAACAGTTTTAATGTTCACCGCTTAGAGGGTTAATTATAACGCTCTTAGCCGGTGACCTCATCTTCCCTCAGACTAGCCTTGAGTGAACTGCAAAGTCTTTGCTACTCGGTGTTCTGTAGTTCTGTAGTTCTTCCTCTTGCCATTCGTATAGTTCTGTTGTTATTTGTTCTGAATTGTTCAATGAACAACTTATTTAAGGAATAAATGAACATTGAACAACTTTCATTTATTCCCTAAATAAGTTGACTGCGATTTAAATATTTCTTTTTCACATTTCAGGTAGTACTAGCATGAGTCAAATGATGACACGGAAGGTAGCAAGTCATGTTTTGTTTTGGTCCCCTCTGCAGGAATTGTCAACCATTGAACTTCCCACGAGTCTCCAGATTGCAAGACATTTTCTTTTCCTGAAGGAACATAAGTATTCCAGCAATAAGGATGTCATTCTCTAGTTTAAGTCAGGGTTGTGGAGGGAGTCGGAGTCGGAGTCGGTAATTTTCAAGAGTCGGTAATTTTCAAAAGAGTGGAGCCGGAGTCGGAGTCGGAGTCGGAGTCGGTAATTTTCAAAAGGGTGGAGTCGGAGTCGGTAATTTTGAAGAGGTCGGAGTCGGAGTCGGAGTCGGAGTCGGTAATTTTGAAGAGGGGTGAGTCGGAGTCGGAGTCGGAGTCGGAGTCGGAGTCGGAAAATTTTTGAACCGACTCCACAACCCTGGTTTAAGTGAGGCTCTTGAGGAAAATGGGTTGCAATTTCTTTGTTTCTTTTGATTTATATTTGCTTCTGACGCGAGACTTTCTTATTTCTACATTAATTAATTAAAGCCGTTTTCGTTTTTGCATTTGTGCTAAAAAAAATGCTTAAGTTTGCGTTCGTTTTTGTCAAACTGCTCAAAATCATAAAAAAATGTTCACCAAACGTGAAGAATTTCCCTAATTCTGTGCAATATAGAATAAAATTCTGTATAAAATAGCAACCTTACAGAATTAAGGAAATTCTTACGTTTGATGAGCATTTTTATACGATTTTGCAATAAGTTTGACAAAATCGAACATAAACTTAAGCATTTTTTTTAGCACAAATGCAAAAACGAAAACGGCTTAAAAGAAACAAAACGTTTTGATGCAAATATTAAATTGCTTGAAATTTTTATTGTTTTTTTGAAAAAAAATCTTTCAAAGCTTGCAACATCATATTTTCAAATATGATTAAGAGCAGTTGCTATCATTAATGATGGAGACTGTTTTATAGGACTTAATGGTACTTAAAGGTTCTTAATGGTACTTAATGGAAGAGTGAAGGTAAAAATAGCTTAAGTTGACTAAAGTACTTAATAAAGTACTTAAGAAAGTCTTAATGGGTACCTTATGGTTCTTAATTGGTACTTAATGGAAGGTAAAGGCGAATAAAGTTTTCAAATTCATAATTAGCTTGATAACCATTCACTCATGCTTACGATTTTTCAAAAGATTTTAAGTTTTGAAGAAGGTTCATATCTTTGGTCCATTTCAGCTCCTCTAAAAAAGGCGATCCCAAACCTTTTTTAGATCTGTGCGTACCCCTAAGACCAAAATAATTATAAGTTGTAATATATATTTATCTAAAAATATATATATTTATATATATAATATATATGATATATATATATATAATTATTATATATAAATATATATATATATTATTATATTATATATATATATATATATATATATATTTATATATATATATTATATATTAATATAATATATATAATATATATATATATATATATATATATTATTTTATTATATATTATATATAAAATATATATATATTAGTATATATATATTATATATATATATATATATATATTATTACTATTATTATATATATTTTAAAAACTGTAATTCAAATACATCGTTTCAAATATGTCAAAAATGGGGGGAGAGGGTTTTAACTCCATTTTTCAAGGCATCATTTAAGAAAGCTTCTAAAGGTACTTTGTTACTCACTAGAACTCATCGATCAGTTGACTATTCTGAACTATCGAACCCAGTTCCTCTTTGAAAACTTCGTACGACCAGTTAATACCTTTTAAGCCATGCGAACGAGCGAGTCTTTATAAAGGCTCTTCGACTTGTCGAAGTTTCTATCGTTAGACTTAAAATCTTGTCTAACGAGTGTAGTGCTTCAGTGTAACTATATTAAGTCGCATATCCAAGGATAGGATAGAGCGCTGAAAATGTTGTATCTGTTAAGAAATAACCTATCCTATTCAAAACGCTTATTTGAAGTTTATAATACCTAATCACTTCTCATAAATTCCTTCTAGATTTGGATTCTAATGCCACAGCAAACACTTTGATGTTGAGAAGTCCTCCTTCATTAGCATTGACGAAACATAAGTAGTTATTGCAGCAGTTCTCAAGTAACTGCAACTTTAAGGATCTATCAGCTATCATCGTGGATGCCTAGGTTTGTTTCATAAATTCTCCAGATCTTGTAAGTATTTTGTGAGCTTCTTTAATACAAAGGTATAACTTTACAAGTCTATTTCAATATCAAATTTCAATTAGGAATGCGTCTTAAGTGACAAATTCCAGATGCATTCGATTGGGCTTCATTTCGTCTAATTTTTATTAGTCGTGCTTTCTTACCTGAAATTTCAGGCTTCACTTACCTATATCGAGTGCATACAAATCAAATTAAGAAATGTCTTATAAAAACATTTTCTTTATCTATCTCAATTATTAGAATGCGTCTTAATTGACAAATTCTAGAAAGTATTCGGGTCATTTTAAGAACATCACAGTTCTACCCAAGAATAGCAATAGTTCAAATCGAATACGTTCGAGTCATTTTTTAGAATCTTTATTCTGCCCATAAAAGTAATAGCTTAGGACGAATGCTTTCATTTCAGACATTTAGGAACCTATTTGTTCCCTGTCTATTCGAATCAAATTACCTAGGTTAAAATTTGTATTAAGCCTTTATACGACTGTTTATATATGGTTAAACTTAGTACAAATCCTATGGCTTCCTAATTAATTATTCACTGTCTAATACTATCTATTTATGGTTTAAGGTAAATATCGCCATAGGTAGATAGCTTCCATCTCTAAGATATGGATTGGGACAGCTTCAAATGCCAATCGGACTTTCCGAAACAACAAACCTACTACTTTACTCAAGAGCGGAGGAAGGGAGGTTACTCGCCTCTAAACATCCCCGATGAGAGACAAAAAATCTTTCAACACAAAGGATGCTTCATGCTTCGATCAACCAGCATCATTCTTTAAATTATGGTGAGTAATTCTTCGTTTTCTTTGCTCAAGAGTTATCTAATTCGCAATCAATTAACTTTTTATTCTTTTCGATACAGTACGCCAATAGACGAATTCAGGGTCACTTTCCTATGAATCTCTGTCCATCTCCATCTTAAAGGTTGCAAAGCATGGGAAGTCGCATAACAGCTCCAAAGATGATGGCTAATTTTTATCATTACTTCCTATACTTATTTTTATTTATATAATTATATATTAATTGTACGAAATTACCTATTTTGTGCAGTGATTGTAATTAAAACTTATTTTTTAAAGAAACTTTGGCAATATCCTAATTCGATTTTCTATTGCGTTAAAAGTTAAATTTTAACAAATTGAAAGATTTTTTTTTGCTGCTTTCGATCTTAATATTTTTGAAGATTTTATAAATTTATATATTATATTATATATATATATTTTTATAAAATGTTTTTTTTTTATTTAAATTTTTTTTTTTTTTTTTTTTTTTTTTTTTTTTTTTTTTTTTTTTTTTTTTTATAAAAAAAAATTTTTTTTTTTTTTTTTTTTTTTTTTTTTTTTTTTTTTTTTTTTTTTTTTTTTTTTTTTTTTTTTTTATTTTTTTTTTTTTTTTTTTATTATCATCATATAATATTATATTTATAATATATATATATATATAGATATTTATATATTATTTATAGAATCTCTATATACTATCAGGTAGAAATATATATATTATATATACACAAGTATATTTTTATTTATATAATATATATCTCTCTATATATCGCTATTATATTTTATCTTATATTATATTATAATATAATATAATTATATTATTATATATACTATATATACATATATATATATATATATATATATATATATTATATATATATATATTTTTATTTTTTTTATATATTTTATGTAAATAGATATGGATATCTAATTTGTATGTATATTGATTATTTTTTGTATATTTTTATATACTTATAATAATATAATTTATTAATATATATATAATATCTTATAGTATATATATTTATACTCTTATTTATATATATATATATTATATTAAAATTTAAATTTTATAAAGATATTTGTTTGTATATTAGAAAGTGTAGGTAAATATGTTTTGATATATATATATATATATATATTATTTATTATAAATATTATTTATTATAGATTTATTATTATAGATATATATATTTATATTATATATTATTATTATATATTATTATACTATATATATATATATATATATATATTATTTATATAAATATATATATTAATTTTTATATATATATATATATATATTTAATATATATACTATATTTATATATATATGATTTAATATATATATATATATATTAATTATATATATATATAATCATATATATTTATATTATTATTTTAAATATTTATTTTATATTATATATATATATATTTATATTATATATTTATATATATAAATATATATATGATATATATATATCATATATATATATAATATTATATATATATATACTATATTATGTATATATATATATATATAATTATTATATATATATATATATTATATATATATATTATTTATATATATAAGATTTATGTTTTATATATATATTTATATATATATATGATATATTTATAATATATATATATTAATAATATATTATTATATTTATAATTATATATATATATAATATATATATAATATATATATATTATATATATATTTTATATATATATATAATTATTTATATATTATATATGATTTATATATATATTATAATATATTATATTATATATTATATAATATATATATATATATTTTATATATATAATATATATATATTATACTATATATGTATTATATATAATATATTTATATATTATATATTTATATATTTTTATATATATATTATTATTATTCTATATATTTATATATTTATATATATATATAATTATATTAGATATATATATAATATATATAAGATATTATACTTATTATATATATATATATATAGATTTATATTGTATATATATATATATTATAATATATATATATATTTTATTTATATTATATATATTTATATATAATATTATATATTATATTTTATAAATTTATATATTATATTTGTATTTATATATTATATATTTATTTATACAATATATATATTTTATAATTATAATAATATAAATTTTATATTTATTGATATATATATATATATAATATTTAATATATATATTTGGGATGCAGCAGATGTCATTTTTTTCGCATCCGCGGCATGCGGCGTTGCGGGAATGTTTGATTTTAACATTCCCGCGGATGACGGATGCCAGGATACGGATTTCTGATATATATATAATATATTATACTTATATATATATATAGATATATATATATTTATATATTATATAATATATTATTATAAATTATATATTGATCTATATATATATATATATAATATATATTATTATACCGTATATAATATATATATGCCGGGATCATATTCGCTTTTAGCTACAATCGTATTTAACTATAATTGTTACCCGGTGGTGCGACACGAGGCCCAACTCAAATGCACCTACCAACTATTTTCCCAACCTCCCGACCTTTATGAAAGAGAATTTTACAATGAAGTAGTATCCCTTTTTGCACTGAGTATTGAAATTCAAGTATAGGAAGGTTGAGAAACATCAATTTTATGCCTTTTTCTGCTGAGAGTCTGTTTCTTTTCATCATATATTAGCCCAGCTTTGCTAAATACTCTCTCACTTGGAACACTAGTTGGAGGACAGCCAATATTTCCTTGCAAGGTTTACTAACGTGCGGTAAACTTTGCTTTAACTTCCACAAGATAGTATCTAGTCGTTTCTGTTGTGATAGTTTTCACATTTGCGCACTACATTTTTTGGTATGGGTGTCGTTCTTCATCATATGACTGAGATTTCTTCCAGTGAATCTGTTATTGACAAGGTATTGTTTGTAGATTTCGGTTTATTTATTTTAATTGGGTGGCGGATATTAATAGACTATTCGGATTGAAGTTTATCAACTGCAACACAAAGTGACGATTTAACTTGTTTTAATATTGTTACAAAAAAGCTTGCCTTATAAGGGATCTAAATAAGTTAAATAGTAATGAGGTCATTAATTCACAAAGAACTAAAGCTTTTTTTAGCTCGTAGTTTATTACTCTTTCATTCTTTTAAACCGCTCATCATTTTCATTTGAAGATGGTTTCAACATTCTTCCTAGCGTTGAGTTAATATTACATCGGAGACAGAAGCTGGAGAGGCGCTGATTTTTTTGGCACTCCATAATCTCATTGACTCTGTTGACTCAATTATTATTATATTATGACTTCATGATGTGAGATCATGAGTAATCATTACACAGTTGAGTCGAGCCCATTCTCTCATTTACATTTTGCGGTGAGATTCATCTTCAGTATTTTTATTTAACATTCTTTTAACAAATCTCAACAATAAATATCCGCGCAAATCCGCAGGCCCAAAGCGCGGAACTGCGATCTTTAATACATGTTGACGGATACTCGCGGGATCGCGGTATGCGGATGCGGGATGTTACCTGCTCACTTAAATAATTATATAGTATAATATATACTAATTATATATATATATATAATTAATATATTATTATATTATATATCATATATATATATATATAATATATATATTATATATATATAATATTATATACTATATATATAATATATATATAATATAATGTATATATAATATATATATTATATATTATATACTATATTTATATATATATATATTATATTATATATATATATATATATATATATATTATATTATATTTAATATCTATATATATTATAGATGTATATATATTATATATATAATATATATATTAATATATATATATGTGTGTGTTGTGTGTGTGTGTGTGTAGTCAATATCAAATAATTTATTTTCTTTTGCGTACCCCCGTAGTCACTTTGTGTATCCCCCGGGGTACGCGTACCCCACTTTCTAGACCACTGCAGATCGTAAAGCTTCAGCAATTCTTTTAAAAACTTTTCTAGATCGTAACAACCCATCGCAACTCTCCAGCCACCTTGTATGGCACATTCGTGTGCATTTTTCATGTTTGTGCTTACGAACGTAAGAAAAGCTCAGTTTAGTGACGACGGGGAGGGGGGTCTAATCCTCCTCCGGGGGTTCAACCCCACTCTCTGTGGTATTTGGTTCGCGGGGGTTCTCCGACCTCCCCTCCGGGATATGACGCGTCCCTCTTGCCCATCGACTCGAGCCCCTAAAAAGGGATAAGTTTGCGTTTGTTTTTGTCAAACTTAAGGCAAAATCGTGATAAATGCTCACCAAACGTAGGGAATTTCCTTAATTCTGTAAGGTTCCTATTTCCCGTGCTTGCGAATTTAGCACGTTCTTAACGAAAAAATGTAAACAAACAAAATGCGGCATTGGCTAGGCCATATGGTTAATGGAATGTTTCAAACAATAGAAATTCGCCTTTAAATCTTCAATTTCTTCCACATCGGCATAAACTCCATACAGTAGTTATCAGCTATTGAATATGAACCTTTAGTTATTTTTTTAATTTCTGGTTATTTCAAACCATGTGTTCCATCACAACAGCTGATTCCAAATTGTTTGTAAACAAAAGTGACTTTTATATAAAAATTGCGTTCGTTACTCACGAAATTTCGTGCGAAAATGATGGTAAGGCATTTTCTTATCGAGCGCTAAGCACAAATGCAAAAACGAAGACGCCTTAAACCAAATGTCTTATTCCTTATTCCTTCCCAACTATATAGATATATAATATTTATATCTAGAAATATATATATATATATATATATATAATATATATATATAAAGATTATTATTATATATATATATATTTATATATTATTTATATATATTATATTATATATTAAATTAATTTAATATAT
>JABUQX010120089.1:0-2500 GCA_015478945.1 Trachelipus rathkii | reverse complement strand
AAAATACACAAAAAAAAAACACATGAGCGGATATCGACAAATAGAGGTATCGACAATCAAGACTGAATAGAACAACTGAAGGGGTTTTAGGTCCTTCAGAGAAATTACAGCGGTTACTTTAAACATTAACTACAATTAAAGTAAAATTATGCAGTCTTTCTTTAAAACAACTTAGATTTAATTATGAATAAAAAGCTGATGAAGTAACAATTAGGATTCCAAGACTTGAATCTCTTTAAAAAACACTCTGTAGCGAAATATAATTACAGAATCTGGAGAGGCAGATAAAATCAGCTGGACTTAAATCAAAATTAAATCAATATTATGAATTATAAAATTATATTTTAAAACATTTGAAAATATGAGGCAAGGATCTATACACAGTAGTGCTAGTAATATATCGAGTAGAGTAAGTAAATCTAGTGCAAAAAATTCAATAGCACAATCATTGTGCTCGAAATTGGAAAAGCTAAAATAAAATTACAAGGGACATGAACAATTACGTTGGCAAGAAAGGAACAAGAACAGTGTTTAGATCTTGTACACATAGTAGTCATATAAAAATCTAAGAGCAGAGTCTTTAAAATTGAACAAAAATAGAAAGTCCAATTTTCAGTATTAGCGATACTTCTGTAAAAAAATGAAAAATAACATGTAAATTTAACACACAACTGAAATAAAATAATAATCAGGAGTCTAAATTAGTAGAAATTTTCTAAAAACAAGTTAGAAGTGGAGTTAAGGCTATTTTTAAATCGCCAGTTACTGTCGTCCGCTTCCGAGATATTTAATGAAAGATCCAACTCATTAAACTGATTGTGTGTTTATTTCTTTCTGGAGCACATCTTGATTTAGTATGAAAATGAACAAAACTTTCCTATTCTAATCAAGCACAGAAGACAAGCAGAAAAGAACATCAGTAGAGTTGTTATGCATTTAGATGAAACAAATACCGTTAATTAAAAGGGCAGTAGAAAACCTAGAGAAACATTGGAACAATGAACAAGTATTGCAAAATACATCATTTGAAAAGTTTAGAAGAAATGGAATGAAATCAAGAATGAGGATGGTGAAGCTATGGCAGATTTTTCTTTGTTTTTAGCTCTGATTTTATACTAATTGAAAAATATTTTACCCGATGGCATTTTGAGTCTGGGGTGCTATTTATAGACAGTTTTCGATACACGTCCGACAATACGCGTGGTAAGTGGCAGAGTTGGAGAGTTGAACAGAATGTATGAAGGAGATTCTGCTAGCTTGTACATTACCAAAGTTTGTTGAAAAAGAAGCAAGAATAATGAATACACCTTTGTTCGGAGAACTTGGCATTGGTACAAAACCCAAACAAACCAAATTACAAAGTGACAAAAAGGTGAAATCACTTCTACAAAAGAAAATTTAATACTAATATGGTATTGAATAATAATAATTTAAATATAAGACTGCTAATAATCATTATCATAATATGAGACAACATAATAATAAATGGAAACATAATAATACTATAAAGGGATATCGGTAGAGTAAAAGTCAGTGAGTAAATATATAAATCACAGTTTGCAATTTCTAGTAAAAAAGCAATAATAGCATACTTAAATTAAAATTCCTGAAAAAAACAAAGCCAAGATGAAATAACAAAATTCATTAAAGACAATAAATTTGCTTTAAGTGTATCAATCAATCATTTTAGTAGCTTTTAAATTGTAAAGGACCAGAACAAATGATTGAAAAAATGTAATAGCACACAATTTAACATTCTGCATAGAGAAAAAGTAGATGCCAGAAGAGCAAGATGCGTTACAACATATCTCACAGCTCACTGCACTGTGAATTTAGAAATACAAGATAGGAAGTAGAGTCAGAACCAGAAGTAATGTAAAGCCAAAAACCTTTTCAGACAAAAAGTTAAAGCTAACAAAAGCTATTTTATCTGCGTAGCAGTTTAAAATTAAAGCTAAAGAGTAAAAGATAAAGTCATTAAGACATACATAGGGTTAGTACATATATCAGCATGTTTTATGATCTAAATTTGCTGCGAACTAGGTATGTCATATATAAAACTCATAAAACATATGATACTTACTACTATGTATGAAACTAAATAGACTACATTTTAAATCATCTAGAAATTAAGGATATTGAGATAGACGGAAATCCTGAAACCATAATAATATATACTTGCAAAGAAATTGGCCCTTCAAAATGGGAGCCGAAAGTCCATCATCAAAGATATAAATGGATGGGATACTTGAATCATGTGCCCTTCAATTTCATAGAATCAAAAATTGGATTATTAATAGGGAATGAACCAGAGTCAATTGTTTTAAAACCCAATAGAAGTGAGCAAGTCTCATTTATAACTCTCCCTTTGCAGGTTAAGTATTATTTGATGGGCTTTACAAGGTTAGACACAGATAGGTATACAGCTTCATGAGTTTAAAGATGTCATAAGACCCAAATACAACAAGAAGATGATAATTTGCTTGAAAAATATTGTTTA
>JABUQX010120088.1:45000-46106 GCA_015478945.1 Trachelipus rathkii | reverse complement strand
GATGTGTTGAGTATGTCTGGATATATTATTAATGTATATATATATATTTATATATATTTATATATATATATATATTATATATTATATATATATTATTATATTATATATATTATATATTTTATATAATATATTATTTATATAATATGTATTTATATATATATAAATAGTTTATATATATATATATATAGTATATATATAGTATATTATATATATATATATTATATATATTATATAATATATGATATTATTATATAGTATATTATATTATATTATTATAATAAATATTATATATAAAGAATTTGTATATATTTATTTTGTCTATATATACTAAATATATAATCTATTTCATATTTTTTTATCTGTATATATAAAACATAAATACTGGTATATATTATATATATATATTTATATATCTGTATATTAAATGATATATTATTCTTTCAAGTTTACATACAAAAATTGAAATATTAAAAGTTTAAAACAGATTCCAGTTCGGGAAATTATTAAAGGTTTTCATTCAGAGTACAAAAGTCTGGATAAAAAAAGTGACTAAACCAAATTTATAAGTTCTATTTTAATTCCTTTAACTTTTATTTTCTCAATTTTTAATTTCGTAGGCCCTAGCAAGTGTGCCCAAAGTGAAATTGAATAAGACAGCACTGTGTGTGTGTATGCCAAGGTGATATTTTGAGAGAACGAACAACTTTCGATAACGTTAAGGGGAGACTTTATCCTCAAAATCTGAATTCTTTCATAAGTGTGCAAAAGGAAATGTTTTTTTGATGAACAACTTTAATTTTTATTTTTTAATTTTTTTTGGGAAAACCAAAAAAAAAAAAACTGTTCGTTTTTTTTTTGGGGGGGGGGAGAGGGAAATTTTTTTTTTTCGGGGCTTTCACAAAAATGGCAATAAAATCTTTAATATTCAAGATATTTCAATGCTTTTTTCACTAAAATACTCCTATTTTGTGTAGTAATAAATTTCATTTAGACACTTTATTTCAAATTTTATTTTCTAAAAGTGTTTTTTAGACAATCTCTGAAAAGTACTTTCAAAATTTTTGAAATAAAAACAATCAATCACGTGTGACACCACCTTACATCAT
>JABUQX010120088.1:40000-42500 GCA_015478945.1 Trachelipus rathkii | reverse complement strand
TTTATTCAGACTTCGGCTCTCGGCTAAGTTTCTAACATTTGAAAATTGATGAGCACTTCTTGTGGTAATATAATTTTTCACCTAAAAAATATTTCTTGAAAAAAAAAATTATATACCAAAATCTAACTCCGGCTCCGGATCTGGCTCCGACTATAGGTTTCCTGCACTATTTAAAAATTGTTCAGCACGTCCTTCTGGTAATAATTTTTTCAAATTAAAAAATATTTCGAAAAATAATTTCATACTCGGAATCCGTCCTGACTTCCGAATCCGGATCCGACTAAGGATTTTGGAAAATGAAAATTATTCAGAAACATTAATGTGAAATATATTTTTCTTCCTAATATTTATGTTGGGGCACCTTTATTTCAAACCCAGGATCGGGCTCCGACTCCGGGTCTGGCATTTTAAAATTGCTCCGATCCGGCTCCGGCTAGGATTCTAACTTATTTGTAAATAATATTCAGCACGTCTTCTTTCAAATAAATTTTTCACCTAAAAAATATTTATTGAAAAAAATTTCATACCTAGGAATCCAGGTTCCGACTCCAGCTTCAAATCCGCTCCGGAGAGATCAACTAAGGTTTCTTGTACACTATTTGAAGATTGTTTATTACGTTTTAACAATATTTTTTTACACTCCAAAAATAAATTTATTAATAAAAAATTAAAACCCAGGATCCGGATCCTGCCGACTTCGACTTCGGTCCGGATCCGACTAGTTTTTCTGCAACTATTTTTAACAAATGGTTCAGCACGTCCCCGCCAATAAATTTTTTACCATAAAAAAAATTTCGAAAAAATTTCATACCCAGGATCCGGCTCCAGATCCGACTTCGGCTCCGGATCCGACTAAGGTTTCTGGACTATTTGAAAATTGTTCGGCACGTCTTCTGCAATAAATTTTTCACCAAAAAAATATTTCCCGAAAAAAATTTCATACCGAGGATCCGGTTCGGATACGGCTCCGGATACGACTCCGGATCCGACTAATGTTTCTACACTATTGAAAAAAATAACAGAAATTATTATTTTTGACCTAAAAAATAATTTCTTGAAAAAATTCATACGCTAGATCCGGATCCGTATTCGGATCCGGCTTCGACTTCGACTTCGATTTCAACTTCGGCTCAGGATACGACTAAGGTTTCTGCAACTATTGAAAATTGTTCGGCAAGTCTTTGAAAATTTTTCAACCAAAAAATATTTCCCGAAAAAAATATTCATACCCAGGATCAGGCTCCGGATCCGCTCCGGATATCGGCTCCGGATCCGACTAACATTTCTAGGCTATTTGAACATTGTTCAGCACGTCTTCTTGAAATAAGTTTTTCACCTCAAAAAATATTTTCTGAAGAAAACTCATACCCAGGATCCGGCTCCGGATCCGGCTTCAGCTTCGCTCCGGATTCACTAAAGGTTTCTGCACTATTTGAAAAAAATTGTTCGGTCACGCCTTCTGACAAAGTTTTTCACCAAAAAATATTTCCCGAAAAATTTCCTAACCCAGGAATCCGGACTCCGGATACGACTTTGGCTTCCGCTCCGGATCCGACTAATGTTTCTACCACTTAATTTTGAACATTGCTGCAGCACGTCTTTCTTATAAATAAAATTTTCACCTAAAAAATATTTTCTGAAGAAAATTCACACCCTGGTACCGGATCGGATCCGGATCCGGCACTCTGAATGGCTTTCGGCTCCGGATCCGGCTTAAGGTTTTCTGACTATTTTGAAAAATTGTTTCGCATACGTCCTTCTGAACAATAAATTTTTTCACAACCAAAAATATTTGCTGAGCAAATTAGTTACCAAGTTTGGCACGGAATCCGGCTCCGACTTCAGCTTCTGTTCCGGATCCGACTAATGTTTTCTAGACTATTTGAACATTGTTCAACACTCTTTTTGAAATAAATTTTTCACCTCAAAAATTATTTTTCTGAAGAAAATTCATAACCAGGATCCGGATCCGAATCCGGATCCGGCTCCGTACTTCAGCTTCGGCTCCGGATCCGGATAAGGTTTCTGCACTATTTGAAACCTGTTCAGCACATCTTCTGAGAATAAATTTTTCAACCATCAAAAAAATTTTTCTGAAAAAAATTCATACCCAGGATCCGGATGCGGATCCGGATCCGCGGATACGACTTCGGCTTCAGCTCCGGATCCGACTAATGTTTTTACACTATTTGAACATTGCTCAGCACGTCTTCTTGAAATTTATTTTTCAACTCCCTAAAAAGTATCTTCTGAAGAAAATTCATTCCCAGGATCCTGGCTCCGAATCCGGCTCCGGCTCCGGTCCGGCTCCGGCTCCGGCTCCGGATTCGACTAAAGTTTCTGCACTAATTGAAAATTGTTCGGCACTCGTCTTCTGACAATAAATTTTTCACCCAAAAAATATTTCCCGAAAAAAATTCATACCAAGGATCCGGCCTTCGGATTCCGGTTTATGACTTCGGTTTCTGCCTCCGGATCCGACTAAGGTTTCGGCACTATT